>JBAHVQ010218613.1:0-11303 GCA_036872915.1 Nanipora kamurai
CTTGGATGTGCTGAAGGCTGCAAATGAGACCGCGGTTACTTGCGGCTTGGAGCAGCCCTTGCCTTCATACATGTGGCAGGTGCAGGAGCTGCAGGAGGACCGTAAGCGCATGTGTGTCGTAACGTTTAATCAACTGCAGTCTCATCCCGATTGACCCCGATTGTTCTTGAGAGCTAGTCCCGAACAATGCTACTCTTTTGAGCCGCAGGAGATAGAGGCAAATTCGAGCTTTCCTTCAGCGCTTCACCAATGTTCTTTCGGGTCCAAAAGTAAGAAACCCACCCGTGTGCAGTGGTTTCATGCCAAGAAGTCAGCTGTGACCAACATCTTTGCCAAGAAGAAGTGCCGCAGCACCCGTGCCTTGAAGAAGGGGCAGCCAAGCATTTGCGAGTTTACAAAGCAGCCCCACATCCACCTCTCTGGTTTGAGCGGCAAGAGTTTCAAAACGAGCCATGCTGCAGAGTACCCAATGGCCTTTGCAAGGAGCTTGGTAGAGGCCCTTGTGGCTTAATGGTGTGGGGGCGGACCCGCTCAGGATGGCGCGGGGACTTGCAGGGCCGGGCATGACAATCATGCAATCATTTTTGATCAGTCCTGTGTTTGCAAGTACTACTGACATGCAACTGCATGGTCCATCATGGTATGTCATCATGCCTTACCCTGGCCTCAAGCATGACCGGTCACTGCTAGAAAGCTAGAGCGCTCTTTTCATTGGCTTTGACGTTTCGAAGTGTGTGCCGACATTGGGGCATCGGCGGCGCGCATACTGCCAGAGAAAGTGATTGTTTGCTGCCATTTTCTTGCTGCCATTGGCCAGTGAGTTTTTGCGCGCGTTTCCATTATGTTAGCTGTGGTGTGAGACGGACCAACAGATGATTGTGAGAAGTGTCGGTGTAGGTGCTGGTGGCGCAAACAGAACCAGATCAGGCACGATCAGGCTGCGGCTTCGTGTATGCGGTGGTTGCAACTTGCACCCATGAAGTATTGTGCCCAGGAAAACCGCAACGCTTCATTGCTTGTTGCCTTGGCTGTTCTTGGTTGAAGCTCTGTGAGGGTAGCACAGAGCTGCGGATTGTGGACTTGACATATCTTAGGCTTGGATGTTCATATCCTTTCTGCGCATCGACCGGCCGACATTGAACATAGAACAACACAGCGTACAGTATGGTGTCTCTAGCTGTGTCCACCATAGCTCCCCTGGATCTGTTTGGGCATCCCTTCATGGCGACAACGCGGTGCTGGCGGGGAGAAAAGCGCTCGCGTCTTCTTACTGATCAACTTGATTGACGCTTGGCCCGCACATGATAGGAACCACCTTGTGACGATGCGATGTGTTTCAGCATTGCAACCATGCAAGCATTACAATTACACCCGGTTGCGCCTGTGTCGCCAAGACTATTGGCACCCACCAGCTGGCTGTGGACGGTGTGTGAGAAGCTATGAAGCCGCCAAGAAGGTTGCGGAGATGCATGGGCTTCCTCCTCCGCCCAGACGAGCCGAGCTGGCAACTTGGAGCCACGAAGCATTTGCTAGTATTTGTTGGGGTCGGCTAGGAGTTGCCTTCAAGAATCATCCCGGAAGATTGAAAACCGGCTTCCATCCCATGACGAACCTCTCATGTCTGGCTCATACATCCACTGGAGCGTGGCAGGCAGACGCTCTCAAGCATTGCCGGATCTATGAAATCGTGGAGATCAAGCAGGTGTAGGGGGCAAATCGATCGCACGCTTCATCGTTTGTCACATGTAAAGTGAAGCAGATACCCGACCGTTGATTATGGCTTCTGGGTTGTTGTGATTGTGCCACAGTATGTTTGGGTGGTGATGCGCATGGATAAGCAAATGCACACTCCAAGTCAGCGGGCCAGGACCAGCCGGTCCAGCGGCCACTTGCTTCTGACCAAGGCCGGAACAGATTGGAAATGATTGGAATACCACTTCGCAAATTTGTTCAGACTTTGCCACACTCTGGGTTGTCAGGGATGGCGACTGTCAACAATGTCAACAATGCGCAGAATGAGGCAGCTCTCCTAGTGCTCAAGACAATGTTTTACTGGTGACCGATGTGAATGAAGCGACAGGTGACTGATGTAAATGAAGTGCCGCAACATGCTTTTTCGCGCATTGATCCAAGGATGGTGCAGGCATCGACAAAGCATCAGAAGGCAGGGCAGGACCTGGACTGGATCCAAGGATATGGATTAATTACGCTGAAGGCTTCACGGTTGTTGCCGTTATCTGGTGTCATTGTTCCCGTTGCGACAAGATGCCGCCGCCGGAAAATTATCAACACCAAACCCACCAACAAGTTTGTCAGGTGACTTGCAAGCAGCTAGAGATGAAGGGCTGGCTTCAGACAACGTTGGCTGCTGTGGCCAAAGGCTTGACGCCATCGCATGTTGACTGAGTTGCGCAGGATTTACATGTTTCGAAGTCATCTTGAGCGAAATGTGAAGTCTTGGAGCTTTGGAACCATATATGATGTGACACAGGTTGCCACGGGTCATCTTCTATCCTTACAACCAGAATGCTGACGAGTTCAATTCCAATTCCTACGGGCGGCGCGGCTGCTTTTTCCATTGCGCTGTAGCTGGAGCAGATCACTTGGCAGGTACTCCGTGGTCAACAGATGACAAGTGGTGCCAGCATATCCTGCAGCGCGGCACTGCTGCTGCCAACATTTGGAGGCACCATGTCACTGTACTTGAAGAAGCAGAGCTCAACATGAGCAGTGACGGGTACGTGTCTGTGCCTGATGCCAAGCACTGGATCCAACACGCTCGCTTGGATTGCTTTGATGAGATGGAGCCTATCATACAGTTGCTGTCTGTTCCTGCTCAGTGTCATTCTGACTGGTTGCCTGTGACCAAATTGGCGCCATTCATTGATGCCAAGAAGAGGCAGGGAATGACTTCAGTATTCCTCATTTTGGTGGATGGCAAGTGGTCTGTGGCGATCGAAGGCGAAAGGGTACCACACCTGTTGCACTTTGATCCTCATGCTGCAGATTCAACGCGCTTGAGTCAATCCTGCGCAGCAGTCCTCCATAATGCTGAGCAGCTTGTTGACCTTCTGCTTGCCCGCAAGACGTATGTGGCCAGTGGTGCCGGCATAGCGTCCCATGATTTGGGCTATAACCGCCAGGTTTTTCCATGTAATTAACGTTCCATGTCTTTTGTTGGCTTCATGGAGTGGCCTTGTCAAGCTTTTCCCTTTTCTGGCTTGCGTTTTTCCGGCGGCCTCTGCTCCCTAAGGTATTGCTTCCAAGTGCCTGCGGACAGTCTTGCGCGCTCGGAGCCCCAAGCCAGGTGCTCATGGTGCTTGCGCTCAGAGGTCTACAGCTTGTCAGAAGACATTAGCGTTCTCTCAAGTGAGATGTTTCCAGACACGGTGGTGCCTGAGCTTGACGATGAAGCCGCAATGTCTGAAGACAGCGAGCTCATAGAAAGTGACGACTCAGGTGAAGTGTGTGCCACCGCTCCTGGGTGGTGGTCAGGTTTGCCAACAACTTCTCAGGTGAGCTGTGCGGTCAGTGCTGAGCAGCTGCAGACACCTGTGAAGAAAGAGCCAAACGAGAATGAGACATTAAAGCGAAGTTTGGAAACCCCTCCACCTCCCACGGCCAAGTCTAGGCGTGTGGGTCAAGGGCCCCGAGGAAAGAAGCAGTGGATTGCTCAGAAAGCAGCGCTGGGGAAGAAACGTGCTGATCATGCAAAATTAGATTACAATTTTGATTTCCAGCGTGCGCACCGTGGACGGGTTCAAAAAGGACATTGGGAGGAGTTCTTGGCCAGTCTTGATGGAGCACAGGTTCCGCCATGCCACCACTGCACACAGCTCCGTCAACAGTTTGCCCTGCCATGTGCTGCTCATTTGCCCAGTCCAGCTGATTGCGCCAAGCCCCTGCTTATCAGCGACTCGGAAGATGAAGAGCTTCCTTTGGCACGGTCGCTGTTTCATTCTGATGCTCCGCGCGGCCGGCCCCGCTGCGACGAGACCCGGGAAACTTTGAGTGAATGGATTTCCAAACACAGACCTGGGCAGTACAAGATCCTTTCCTGCGAGGGGAAAGTTCCAATCAAATGCCTGGGCTGTGGCGCCACATTCAACGCCCACAGATTGTCCTCCCCTTGGTTTGCCACACGACACGAGCAAGAAAGCGCAGTTCATCTGCGTTGGGCCAGGGGCTTGTCACAGATGGAAGCTCCGGCAGGCACTCAGCTATGCGCAGGCATTCGAGTCATGGATCCCTTTTCAGGTTTGCGAGACTTGCAGGCGTCCGTTGCAACGCACATGCAAAACGGACAAATGTCAGCTCTGGGATCAATTCTCCAGACGGTTCACTTCTCTAAGACTGACCAGGGGGAAGCCAAACTGCAAACGAAACAGTGCCAGAGCCACCCCGATCTCATTCAAGCAGGACGTGGCTCCTGCAAGGGCTGTGAGATGCGCAGCAAGAAGCAAGATTTGAGATACGAACTTGCATCCTGGGCTTGGAAGACAGAAGCTTGACTGATTTGAGCTTGACATTGATCATATCCAGTTCTTCTTTCCTTCAAACTCAAAATATAAGCATGGCGTTTGCGTGCAACATGCCATCTTAGTTGTGAGTCTAGCCTGCAATATGCCTCTATGAGTGTGTAAGTTGAACAGCTTTGCCCAGTTTCAAAGCTTGGGTGCAAGTAGCATAATAAAGGTGATGCAAAGCCCCCAGGGCTTCTTGCGCCCGAGGATTTGGTTTTCCTGCTGCACTTACGGCTACAAGGGAAGGATGAGGAGGCAAGCAAATTTCTTCAAAACATGATGGGATCTGACTGGCAAAAAGTTTTGGGCAAAAACTTGCAGGAGTTTCAGACCATGCCATTCAAGGCAGTTTTCGACAGATGCCAGCAGCTAATTCTGTCCATACCCCACCGCAATCGACCGCAGACCTTGCAAGATTGGATTGACGCAAGGCTCTCATGGATTTCACCTGGACACAACCCAGTGGTTTTGGTGTCTGATGCTGCCAAGCGAAAAATGATTGTAGACTATGCAAACCTGGTTTTGTCAAGTGAGACAGGTGGCGAGTCAAACCCGCACGCATCGCCGCTTGCCGGGCCACAGTCCATGCAGTTGGCACGGCAAATTGCAAGTGGTGCTCTCAGTGGAGAGGGTGTCCTAGAGTATTTACTTTCAGCAGCGGTACAAAAGGCAGACAAAGTCCGCCGTGGGTTAACCCGAGTCAACACTTCAGCGCTGAAGAACGCTTCCAATCCTGAAGCTCTTCCACTGATAGCGTGGACACTTGGACAAGCGTTCGGAAAGCGGTCCGTGAAGAAGCTCTTTGGCTTGAATTTGTCTTCCAAAAACAGCCAAACGGACCTGCGGTCAGAGATTGTACCGCAAAGCTACATAGCAAAAGGTGAAACTTTGGTCAGGAACATGAAGTTGGCAATTGGGTATGTGCAATCTGTTCACCAGCAAAACTACATGCTGGCCGTGGATGAGACGGTCTACAGCAAGACGTGGGAGGTTGCTTGGCTTTGTGTGGCAAGAAAGCCGGCGTTCACGTTCCTAATGCATCACTGAACTTCAGGCTGAAGTTCAGTCATGTATTTTTAAAAGCTTTTAAAGTGTTGCTAGCTGCTAGCTGTTGGAACCACAATAGCAGCAAATGAAATTCACACAAGTTCGCCCTTATTGCTATCGCTTGCGTGTGGGCTATTGTGACTCATATGCTTCTACTCTGAACTGTTCATTTGTTGTTTGCTGCCTCCAGGGGGCATGCTGAGGTCTTGTATGGCTTCGAAGAGCCAATGCTTGTTGGTGGTGCGGATCCGGACTACTCATGGCTTCGGTTGGCCGACCATGCTGAAGATCCACCGAAAGAGAACCTGGCGCAAGTGGTGTTTAGCTGCGTGCTGAAAGGCTTGACTTCCCGAGGGCCTTGCTGGGATGTACAGTTCTTGCCACGGCAACACAAGCAAAGCAACTGTCACACCCATTTTGTGCACATGGGCGAACTGCTTGATTCCTGCGTCAAGGCAAACAGTGGCTATGGACCACTTGTGGTGGCGCACGATGCGCATGGGAACCATGGCAAGACGACTGCCTTTTGCATGGGCTTGGGCAACGCGAAACTGTTTGCAGCAGCAGCTGAGTGTCCTTTTTGGCAGCATTGCAGATTCGAAGCTGTCGGTGCCCATGTTTTTTGGCCATTTCGGCAGCTTACATATGGTGTGAACCCCAAGAAAGTTTTGTTCATCACTCTCGATGCTGGCCATGTGCAGAAAGCTATAGGGCGAGCTGGTCGCAGCCACGGGCGCAAAATTGAGTTGGGTGCTTTTTGGGCCGCTAGACTGAATTTGTTTCAGCGAGTGCTGTCTCCTTTTGTTGCCCTGAAGACAATGAAGAACAATGTTTTATTGTGTTGAAGACATGTGGGCTGGGGTGACAGTCTTTTTTAGGCGTTCGTGTGGCCCATGTCCTGTGGCATGTGCCAGCAGGTGGACTACTCCGCTCTTGCAGCTGGTGGGCTGCCTGGGTCATCCCATGCTGGTCGAGATTGGCAAAGCGATTTAGAAGTTGCCCGGTTGCTGAACCCTGCTCACATCATGTCCGCAAGTTGGGACAGTGTAGGCGTTCACCTCTGGCAATTCCTCACGGCCCTGGTTACCGGGGGGTCTTTGAGTTCAAAGTTGTGGAGCAATGACTCGCCGACCTTACTTTGGAATAGTTTCTTCGGGTACTACTGGATCCTCCTTTGCGTTGCAGATGCCATGGCCAAGAGCACGAACAAGTGGCATGACCGGTTTTTTTCAGCGACTACCACCAAAAACATGCTTCAGATGTGCAGTCAAACATGCATGCGCTGCATGCGGTGGCCCAGTGAAGTTCCTTTCGTGCTTCGTGCGCAGCAAGAGGAATGTGCCGAATTGCATTTTGCCGCGATCAAAACTCCTTTTGCTGGTGTACCCTGCGTCCGAGATGCTGTTCTTTCCACGCATCACCATCACTTGGCCATGGCAGCCAACCAGGCAAAGAACGCACCATTGCCTGAAACCCCAACTGCTACCAAGTTGTCAGAAGAGCAAGCCGTTGACATTTCCAAGGACGCTCTCAAAACAGCATGTGTGCTGCAATCTGCTCTTGTCGTTGGACACTCAGCAGCTGATTTGTACAAAGCTTTGCAGAGCTCCTGGAATAGCATCCAGACTGCCTTGTTGGTTTCAGAGTCAGGTGAGTGGCTGGCAGAGGGCGATGAGGATACCGATTGTCTCGAGGAGTGGGAGCCTGGCGAGTCCGAAGATTGGTCAGGGGTAGCCACAGCATTGTCGTCCATTGAGAACCTGTCGGGTGCCAACTTGCCTTCTGGCGAAGTGCTGCCAGTGCCAGGAGCAACCCAAGTCGAAGAGGATGCTTTGATGACAAAGCCTGCTCCGCTGAATCTTGACATGTGCGCGAAGAGTGTTGTCCAGGCCGCCGGCTTGCTAAGTTTCCAGTCACCTTCCCATGACACTCTGGACAAATGCCTTCGGAGAGTGCAGAAGTTGCTTGCGCCGATCCGTGAGTTTGTCGCTGCTGTCAGCGCCTTGGCTAAAAGGTTCCATGATGGAATTGAAAAACCATCCAGCCGCCAGCAGAAAACTTACCAGTCTTACTTTCCCGGTGAAAACGTCAGCGGGTTGGTTGTGCTGTTGGATGAAAGCCCACCTCGCTAGCTCATGGGCAGGTGGGTCATGGATGTTCATGGTGATTCCAGCGTTTGTTTTTGGCAAACTAGTTCTGTGTCGTTGGTTAGCTCCTTGTCGGAAAAACTCGCCGTCGGTTTTTTTTGCAGGTTGTTTTGGACAGAGTTTGTCTGAGGAAAAGCTGAAGGTTGGATTTCTGCTGCCCAGATAGACGCACCGAAGACCGAGTTGAATGAGCACAACCGCCTGGTTTCAGAGCTTGCCCGCGCACGCCAATGCTTAGCGTTTTCACAACAGCGGGTTTCGAGGTTTGCTATGTGGTCCAATTTCTCGGAGAAGGCCATTTCCAGCGCTTGCAAAGTCGCAGTGGCGGCAGATGAAGCAGCGGTGAAGGCCTTGGCGCCCATCACCTCCTTCTGGCCGAGTTGTTGTTGGCAGCCAGAGCAGAATGGCCAGCGTGTGCGAAAGTACCAGATTGTTCCTTGGAACGTCCGATCATCCGATCGCAAGTAATTTTAAAAATCCGGCTTATTTGTTTTAAGTCCAAATGGGTGCCTTGGAACTTATACTGGCCTTTCGCCCTGAAGGTTTTCGATGGCTTGTTTTTTGGGGGGGCCTTCCAACAGTGTCCAACGATGTCCAGCGGCAGGTTGTTGTCCGCAAGAACCTCCTATCTCAGCCAATGGTGGGTCTTCTCCAAGCAGCGTACCGTGGCACCATCCAAAAAAACAGCAAGGGGAAAAAACAGCTGGGCGCTCCCAAGTTGGTATCCCATGAGCTGCCAGCAAATAGCTGTGTCTACATTCATGTGGTCGTGCTGGACCGGCTTGGGCCCACGGAGTTTGCGGCAACTTGCGCCAACCCATTGATCGCTGTGGATCCGCATAGTGACAGTTTGTTGGGCGAAGTCCCAGCAGAATTCGTTGTGTGTACCGAAAAGCAGGGCAAATGTTTGTTTCGCATTCACGCAGATTCGATCCGTGCTGTGCACAAATTGAAAGAAGCAAAGCCCATTATGCCTTCCAGCGCCGCTTGTTGAAACTTATAAGATATTTCTTGCTTTCCCCGTTGGCGCTTCAGCTCGTCACCCATCCGGTTCTGGTGGCATGTTCGCTGTCCTCTTGTAAGTTCCCCACCGCCCGGGTGCATGATGGGCATGCTATTGCGTTTGCTTCGAGTTTGTTTATGTGATTTTTGGTCTGTTTTTGGCAAGGGTTGTCAATCAAGCCCTTCTTATGCCCAGGTGAAAGAGCAACCTGCCGCCAGCAAAGCCATGTACTACACCGAAGATTCTTTTCAAGTTGCAAAAACTCGTGCAAAAGCAGTCCGTGATTACCTGGAGGTCTTACGTGGGATGTATGAGAAGGAGCACGGGATGTTGGTTCAAGACGGCAAAGTTTCGCATGCCCTTTGTAAAGAGAAACCGGCTTGGGACCGAATAGTGGCGCAAGGGCCGAAATTTTTTGAGTCAAGGCATCGCGCCTTAGTTTTGCAAGGTGCCATCAAAAGTACGACTTTTGGCGCGTATGTCTTGCAGGAGCTGCATAAGTTTGTGCTTAAACCCAAAGGGTTTCCAAAGTTGGTGGCTGAGATTGCAAATTCTGGTGTGATCGTTCTACCAGGAGCGTGATGACATGAAAAGTGACGAGCGTCGTCCACAGTGAGTCCACAGCCAGACATGGAATCAGATCTACCCAAGGTACTAAAAACATGTTAGCAAATTAAAATATGCAGAGTCGATTTCTTGGGTACCATTGTGGTCGATGCATTTGTGACACCTGTAGTCCAGTCGAGTGCTGGCGCATTGTGCCAGAAATTGAAGCTACACGGCCCAGCCGTTTTTGCATCGAGTGCTCCCGACCTCCAAGTGAAGCAGCAGACGACTGAATGCAGGAGCAACACGACCAAGTTATGTGATGCAAAGGCCTCCCGGCCTCTCCTTTTCGAAGCACATAGTTTTCGGAAGCTGCTCCTTCGTGCTGTCCAAAAAGGCGTCACCTGTGCAGAATCAAGGTTGCAAGATAAGCAGGCCAGGTGTCAGAGTCAGAAATCGAGATGGCAGATTCTATTTACTAGTCTTCTTGTTTTTTTCTCCGAGTGCAGCTGCAGCACATTCCAATACCAAGATCCAGTTGGCAACCTGGTATGAAGCTTTTGAGCAGCAAGTTGCGCGCCAAAGCTATGTCAAAGTCTCAGCTCACTGTCAGGCTGCTGCAAGAGTAAAGATTCGTTGGGCAAAGCTGCAGGAGATGGACCAACCCCAGTTGCATCAGGAATGGGAGGTGGGATGTCAGGATCGCCCGAAAAGTGCAACAAGAGGGTTGGGGGAAGGGTGCCAAGGCTGTGGCCATGGTTTGGCAATCTTGAGTTTGGGGACTTGTGGATTGTGATTGACTCTAGGCGGCTGGCTTTCTGGCAGCAGAGCAGATGCAGGCTTGATTGGCGCGCTCAATTGGGGGCAACATGCTACCGAAGTCGCATTATGTTGTTTTGTCTTGCATTTCACCACAATGAAGTCTCCTAAACAAGGATTTGGTTTGTATTGTGACACGACCTGGATGCCAAATAGTAGCCACCCCTCAAAGTGTTCTGGCGTCCTGTACCACAATGTACCACATGCACAGGAGCCAGAGATGCGGGAAAGGCTGAAGGCCGGTTTAAGCTGGTTTCGTGTTCACTTGAGGTGTTGATCGGATGGGTGCTCGATGTGGCTAATGTTGATTTCAAATATTTCAACCATTCACAGGGTCTTTTGGCTTCAAATTCTAACAGCCCTCCATTGTGCCACTTGCGCGCAGCTTCCAAACTAATCCTTGCATGCTGCCGTTCCTATCTCAAACTCTGATTGAAGATTCGTCAGTCTGGCTTCGTTCACAGGCATTGGCCCTGTGGAAAGAAATGCCTGCATAGAGCCCTAGTTTTCCAGGGTTTGTTGCACAGGTTCATTAGCAGATTAGGACTTGAGCCTTGAGGTTCGACAGCCCTTTGCATTCACTCCCCTATTCGCCATACGATGAATAGTTTCTAATCATCGTAGTCGTGTTGCATTTTTCAAAGGAATTTTTTCGGGATGCCGAGACCGGCTGATCAGATTTGATCAGGTCCATATTGTTGAAATCATTTGATGTAGGTACGTTCAGAGAGCGTTTCTGCCTTTCTGCCAAAGAGTGGGGGAATCTGACTGCGTTGCAGGTTGGCCACTGACAGGAGCTGAAGCTGCAGCGAAGTGGTGCACAAAAATGCGTTCCATGTGACTGTGGAAGATGTAAATGTACACAAGAGGGGGGGGGTCACCCCCACCTTAATGAGCCCCTATGGTGGGAATGCAATTTGTGTGTGTGCTTTTTCAAGGCCTTCCAAAAAGCATATTGGAAAGGAAACCCAAGGAAAGGAAAAGGAAGGAAAGGAAAGCAAAGCAATGGAGAGGAAAAGGACAAGGAAAAGGGCATGTACGGTATGCAGTTCGTGAATATGCTTTTTCCTGGCAGTCTAAAAGGCATATTGGAAAGGAAATGGAAATGGACATGGGCAGGTGGGAATGCAATTTGTGCGTATGCTTTTTCAAGGCCTTCCAAAAAGCATATTGGAAAGGAAACCCAAGGAAAGGAAAAGGAAGGAAAGGAAAGCAAAG
>JBAHVQ010218664.1:0-11299 GCA_036872915.1 Nanipora kamurai
TATATATTGCCGTAATTTTGAAATTAATTTGAAATGGAAGAGCACCGAATGACTTTCTGACTTGCTACCAGGAGTTCATGGTCTGATGCGGTCGAGCCATATACAGATAAACGCAAAGCGAGATCATGTCCTCCTTAGCTTCTCACGGGCAATTAGATCCAAGGCACATCAAGATTAGCAACCTCACCTGCTCTGACTTCGCACTTCTCGTATGTGCTCGGGAAAATAATATTTTCGAGTTCGGTTAACCCGACCAGTCCCTTTTTGAGCATGATATCGCATTCTTTTTTTCGGTAATATCTTCTGTTTGACGTCTTCCCAATCACTAAACACAGAGCACATGCCTCTTCAAAACCATTATCCGAAAGTAGAATCGAACTTTACTATTCCAAATGAATTTTCTTTCAAAACAAAGAGAATGGAAAGTATTTTTTCCTCGCTGTAATTGCGATAATGTTCTGGTGCTGAACACGCCACGACTGAAATCATGCATTTCCCCGTTTTCGTGACGATATCAACACCAAAGGTTTAAGACATGTCAGGTTCTTTTTAACTAATTAAGTTAACTGGGAGACTATGATTAGATATCTTTTCTTAAGTGAAGAAAAAGAACATGCAGTGCTCGTTGTGACGTCACTGCATGACTTGTGATTTCTTCAGATTCTTAAACATTAGTAACTTCGCTTATTGCCTTGAACATAACAGCTAACGTTAAAACCGTAATACAAGCTGACAAAGCAACAACATCTGCCTAATACTGCTAACGGAGACAGCTGTCAGTTGTCAGTTAATTGAATCATGAAAGACAAATTTATGACAGCAATGAGCGAATAAGGGATGGACCATTGGAAGAGTGATAGAGGGTGGAAATTTTTTGTCATGCTCGCAATTTATTTTGGGGATGGTCAGCTGTTCCAGAATTTTTTTTTTTTCTAGACATGCCTTTTTTGATGCTAGTTAGTAAATAGTCCTTGGGGTTGATCTTATACATACAACATTTTTTCTGTAACGTTCTTGTTGCATGCTTTTTTTAAGCCCCCTTTTTTACCCCCATCACGTATTTACTTGTCCGTCCCTAAGGTTACAAAGTTGGCTCTCTCAGCTTTCAGTCAAGAATATGTTAACACTATGTGTTGTGAGTTTAATGTGCTCCACTTACGCTTCTATTTCAGAACCATCCTCAAGCTAATACGAAATGATAAATTCACATTTAACCAGGTTAAATGTGAACTTATCGTTCCACTTCCGCTTATAATCCTTTTTTCATGGATTCTGGTTCCCGAAATTGTTTGACGGGAACTCTTTGGTAGTATGTTTCTTAATAAATTTATGAAATACTATCTATAGTTTGTGGTACACCACGTATTATTTTACTGCTTAGCAGTATCTGCTTAGCAATATCGATTATCACCATGCAAAACGTCAAAGGATTGATCAAATTTATGAAAGCCATCAACGCTAACTTGCTTTAAATTTCTGCATAAATCATCACATTTGCAACAACCTAAAACCACCAAGAAAGACCAAGTGGTCCGTAAACCCCCCTGCATAGAGATGAATGAAAACAACTTGAAATATCACTGAAACTGTTTTCGATTATTGAATGAACTCCCTAAAATCTCGCTGTATTTCTTTGAGTGGTTACAAAACTGTAGGGAAGATTATGCTTTTAATTAAACACTTTATAACTTCTATCACTTGGCCATTATCACTGAAAATTTGCAATAAAAACCTTAAGACCCGAACTACTGCAAAATATTTCTAAAAATGTTGGTGGTTCAAGAGTTAAGCCATACGAATTTCAGGGACAATGGCAACTAACAAGCCAGGCGGGAATCGTCTATTTAGAAGAAAAATTAATGCTAAGCAAAGAATTTTGAAAAAACAGCCACAAGCACGATAAGATTAATAAATTATACAATATGGGAGATACAACCAAAGGAAGGTGCTTAGTATATATTAGAAATGAATCCGGCTTAAGAATTACAGAATCGAGCTACCACACGAAGGTCTTGTGAATCACGCTAGAAATTAATCTCGCAAAGGTGCTCTTAACCTTCCTCAACGATGTACAAAGAATCTATCCATTTGTTTGAAGTAAATCTATAATAATTATGACGGATAAACAAGTCTAGTTATGTTTCGTCGTGACAGCAAGTCTGATGGATCCGATTGAATGAATTTACTGAAGACAGTGTTGGACCATTTTTGCAAACCTACATAGCTGCTTAGTAATTTCGAGATTGCGTTCAGTCGATCCCATATGTTAGGATGAGAAAAGTCGCACCCAAAATCGCCAGTGTAACGGGCCTTAACGTCTCCAAGTCCCAATGCTGAAACTAGAAATGTAAGTGTACACAACAACTCTCGTAAACCCTGCCACCATATCCCTTAAGAATACGAATTAGAATTGAGACGAGAAAAGAGAAAAACCCCAAAAACCTCACTGTTGAAATTTAAAAGTTGTCTTAAAGCGATGAAAATTAATGATTACAAGACATGGTTTTACGCTACTCTGACTTGAAACGTTTTGAACGCAGCTTATAAAACTATCGTTTATGACCCAACGTTTCGACACTCCTGTCTAGTGTCTTCATCAGGAGTGATCGATCTGAATACGAGGCCCCTATTTATATCCTTAGAGAACCACTGATGACGTTATCTATTAACGAAGTGCAAATAGGCATCCGGTAATAAACCATCATCATCGCGATTCAATGGAGAGGGGGCGCAATTGATATGCCAGGCCTCCAGACAACGTCTTTGATGGCAACGTGGATTGGTGGTAATAATTTTGGAATTTTCCCACTCAATCGTGTGGTTAGTTGGACACGCGCGCTCCGACAAAGCAGAAATTTCTTTTTTTGAAAGAAAAACTGCCTTTTGGTGTTCTTTTAAGCGCGTTCCAAACTGACGTTTAGTCTGGCCGATGTATTCCTGATCACAGACATTACGCGGAATAGAATAAATCACGTCATTTCTCTGATCTTTCGCAACACGATCCTTAGGCTTTGAAAATAATTGTCCCAACGTCAAGAATGGATTTTGGGCAACTTTTACGTTGAAACTACCGAAGATTCTTTTAATAGTTTCCGTAATTCCTTGAATGTACGGAACAATCGGAAAACCCATCGTCGAATTTTCATTCTCAGTGTTTGTGCGTGATGGTGCAATTGGTTTTAAGCAGTTTTTTAAGAAATCATTAGGATAGCTGTTGGCCTTCAAAACCTCGAGTACATGTAATCGTTCACTTTCCTTTTCATCGAAAGTAGTTAGTATACCTTCAGCTTTCAAAAACAAAATTACAAAATTATTACCACCAATCCACATTACCATCAAAGCCGTTGTCTGGAGGCGTGGCATATCAATTCGCCGCTGCTCCGTTGCATGTCTATTTGCACCTCGTTAATTGATAACGTCATCAGTGGTTCTCTAAGGATATAAATAGGGACCCCGTATTCAGATCGATCCTTGGGTCATGAATGATAGTTTTCTAAGCTACGTTCAAAACTTTTCAAGCCAGAGTAGCGTAAAACCATGTCTGATTATTGACCTGGCTTCGTTGGTTATTTGTTTACATTAATGATTACAAATGAAAAATTGCCCATAATCGTGTAGCCCCTTCTTAATACAGACTCTCAGGAGAGTTTAGCAGCGGGGCCCGGGACAAAGAGTTCAATCAAGAAAGAAAAAAAAATGTCCAAAAATAGTTAAGCTGATGTAAATTTGAATCTTTTGCATTATGGCTGTCAACTAAATGGGAAACAGATTAGTTTAAAACAAGCTTAGAAAAAAAAAAGAAAGCAAAGAAAAATGATAGAAGTGGAAGTTTATGCAAAAATCAACAATATTCCACACTTTGACACTAGTGTGCTTAATTTCTAAATACAGCTTTTAATTGTTTACAAATTTACAACAAATCATACATAAAGAAGGTGCAAGCTATCTATAATAACCATACAGTTAGATGAAGCAGTGCAATATAATTCGAATAGGAATGCTAACAAAATGTCTTACTTTAATAATACGTTTAATCTTTCTTGAAAGATTTAAAATTGTGTATGTCCCAGTGTACTGTAGGTCACATTCAATCCTGAAACGTAAACATGCAATGTCTTATACTTGCCTAAGTAATTGGCCATTCAATGAATATACAGTACCATTCAATGAAAGTTTTACTTGATAATTAATACCTTAACTTTTTGGTACAATGAAATATAATATACATTGGAGTTGATTTTAAGGTATCTCCCTAGAGTAATTTTTAATAGGAGACTGGTGACTAAATTGGCTAAACACGCATGGGTAAGAAGTGATCTTATTTAATGTTGAACATGAACTCAGTTCATGTGGGAGCTTGGTAAATCTCAGACGACTAGTGGACGTTCGTCAAGCTCGTTCTCTCAGAAAAACGATTTCTGAGCCCTAGACGAGAATCGAACCTGCAACTATCTGATGACCGGCGAGACGCTGTAACCATTGAGCTACCACGACTCAGATGGTGAGCTATGGTGCAGGTTCATCATACGTACTGCCTAAGCGGAAGTTACAATATGATAATAATGATGTAAATATTTAATGTCGAACACAAACTCAGTATTTACGAAATTAAGTATTTACATCATTATTATCATATCGTGACTTCGGCTTAGGCGGTACATTTGATGAACCTGCACCCTAGCTCACCATCTGAGTCGCGGTAGGTCAATGGTTAGAGCGTCTCACCGGTCATCAGAAGGTTGCAGGTTCGATTCCCGTCTCGGAAATCGTTTGTCTTGAGAGAACGAGCTCGCGAACGTATACTAGTTGCGTGAGAAGTGATCTTGTCGAATCGTTATTCTGTCATGACAGCACCGACCGCGCCAGCACAAACGTTAAAGTTTTGGACGTTTGTATCGGTGAATTTCTTTAAAATTTGATCTATAATGCAAATACAATAAGTGTAACAACATATCGAATTTTCAAAATTTTTCAAAAGCAGAATCTTTTAAAATCCGCTAAGTTTATTGCAAAAAATCTATCTTGACAACCTCTTCTGATATTTTAATATTTTATTCTTCAGTGGAAGATGTAGACTCATTTAAACTTTCACAAAAATTCACCAAAGAAATCCGAAGATAATGTGTCTTAAATGTGATAATCGTGAAAATATGTCGATGTTCCAACGCTATTATTATCACCTTAACAATCGAAAGTTGTACAATTCGACAAACATGTTTGTCATGGTTCTTTTCCAGTTAGACACACTTTTTACCGAACTTAAAACTATTTTAAAGATAGAAATGCCCATAAATGGAGACCGTATTGATTGCATCCTGTAAACATAGAAATTGTTGGGAGAAACCTTAAGGGACAATTTGTTTGTGCAGAGGAAATGATTGACCGGTGCGATTTAATTGTTTACTGGAGTGTCTACTGTTAATAGACTCTCGTCAATATAAAGAAAAATCGACAACAACAAAAAGGTGAATATCATGGATGTTAGTAGAGTTATAAAATACCACTGATACTGTATATAACATAAAATTTGAAGTCCAACAACTGAAGCTGGTAACATACCACATGAAACATTCAATAGTTCTGATTTTACACTTCCAAAAAAAACAAATTGTTTTCTGCTATGTACGTATGACTTACAGTAAATCATTCATAACTTGAAAGTTTGTAAAAAAGAATATATTTACCCAGCTGCCAATTCACATACACTAACGTTAACCATTAACCATGGTGTATGTTTACAAACTGTTTTAGGAATATGAAGCATTTAAGCCAAGAAAATCGAAGGTAAAGGTACATGTAAATTAACGATCCAGTATCCAAATTTACAGTATTGATTGAACATTCAGTTTCTTTTGTTTTTCCTTTAAGAGTTGTTAATGAATTGGATAATTATATATTTGCTAAACCTCGACAGTTTCTAATTTTAATCGTTGACATTTAAATTCGCAAATTCAGTTCTGCTTGGAAGAGTTTGTGCTATCTGTAATATCCCTGTGGGAAACAGTGACAATAAAAAAAAGTTGTTGCAATAGATAAAAATAAATATTATACTTTTTATGTCTTTTTTTAAAATCGCTTGCTGGGCACTTATATTCATTTTTTAAAAAAAGTTCATACTTTTGTTTCTTCAATAATATTGTTAGTTAGGAACTGGAAACAGGAACTGTTTTACTGAAACTTGTTCCGGTATTTTCGCCCACAGAGGTCTTTATATTTGAATTAATATGAGTATTTGATGGAAGAGTAATTGCAGTTGAGTTCATTTGCGTGTTTTGGGAAGCAGGCATTTCATAAGAATCTAACGGCGGGTTTGACTCTGCAAGTATCTCGTTTGAAGTCATCACGGGGTTACACTTAGATTTCTCATGGTTTCTGCTGATGATGAAGCTACCTCCATTGTTCCTAAATATTTAAAAAGATGGTTAGTTATCTCGAATATATGGCAACCTTGTACAAGCGAGGAAGCAGCAGAAAGTGAGTTGCATTTGAAGAGGAACAACAAACATTCGCAAGAAATCCAGGTCCTCTTTCGCTACCTGCTCCGAAATTGAGGTTGCAGGCTAGTTGCCCTTCATTAATGAGAAAACGGTATTTATTCGAGCGATTTGCAAGTACAAATTTGCTTATTACATTTCATTTACGCCAAATCCAAATTCAATAACGACACAGTGTTATTGCGTTTTAGTGAACCACAATATCATCCAACAAAAAATTAATAACATTTAGTGAGCATCATTAACACAGAAAAGAATGACATTAACCGAAAACCAACTTTTAAAAAGCAAAGTGGTCTGAGTTGAAGAAATATATCCATAAGTACACACACTTACCGAACATTTATGTACCTATAACCTTCACTACTCGATAAATCACTATGGCAAGACACATCGGTAACTACAGCACGGCTAGGTATGACGAAGCCACATCGTCCATGGTTAATATCATGGAAGTCCGCTAGACCGGAATAATTACTTCGGATAGTTAATAACTTTCCGTTCGCGGTTAAAAAAATGAAATGAGCTTATTTCGTATTGGAAAAATCAGTGTTGAATTTATAACCACCCTCGTGAACACATTTTTCTCATTAATAATGAACACATGTTATAAGTTACGGATTCAAATCCCTGCGGTCAAATGTAGTTATCAACTACTTTTTTATTGTCTAAGAGCTTGGAGGGGTAGAAATAAAACGGACAGTGAAAAGGTCACAAAGAGGGAAGGCAGTATAAAGAAGAAAATATACATACCGATGAAGGGAGGAAAGGGCAATAAACCACATATTGCGAAAACTACCAATAACGAGAGAACTGAGAGAAATACGTAAACTGCAAACCTTGCGGTGTTGGGCGAACACTTAAAAAACGCATAATTACATCAACTTCGCATAAAAATAGCAAATAAATTTACACTTGCTGAGTGTAAACTAAAACGCGTCAAGTACATGTTTACACCGATTTTTTGTGACATTTTGTGTTAAATTTCTATGTTTACGCGGCATTAGCGTCCCAACATACCTAAGCGACTCTACACCCATCTGGTGTTAAAATACATTCGCTCCATAGTATAGTCTTAAGTTGTTTGTGTAATCTTTCATCATATTGGTGTCCATTTTATAAAGTGCTCTTATTTATAGATAATTATATGTAGTTTCACAAAATTTAAATGTGTAGCTTTAGACCAATCATTGTATTAGTTTACTTTATATGGTTTACTCTCATGTGATGTCCCCCCACAGCTACATTTCAGTACCAATTTCGGTGGTTAGTGAACACTCCCAGATTTACAGTCACGAAAGAAACTTGAAAAATTCGGGTAAACTGAACTTATGATAACTAAATTCTAATTCACATGTTTACATAACAAGCTTAAAACTTGACCCTGGTAGAGATCCACAGCCTTACGTTTCCCTGTCCAGAGCTTAATAAATGTGTACCAAAGCTTGAGTTACACCTCCACGTTACAGCAACGTGGCAAACGTTTATTCTATTCTCTTAACCTTTAACGCACAGTGTACGATGTATCGGACGTCAAGCACAAAAGAACAAATGAAAGAACAAAGCAAAAGCAAAGAGAGAACAAAGAACAAAAGAAAAAAAATTCATACTTAAACAAGATTTTTGGTACTTACATAGCTGACGTAGTATCTAGGTTGTGGTTCATGGTCTGCTTCACAGAAATGACAGCAATATGATGGCGACAAAATATCGTCAGCCACACAGGGAGAAAACACAAACCATGCAATAGGCCAAGGACAACTATTCCAAAAAACATTTTAAAGAAAATACGAAAGATCTCGGATGTAGCAAAACCGGTAACAACCATTCCAAGAAATGTACTGAAACCTAACAACGATAAAAGAGAGACCGTGAGATGAACTGAGGAAAATCGTTCAATTTTAGGAACTCTTAACTATTTTTCATTCTTTAAAAAGATTAAATCACTTAACATAAGATCAAACCAAGAATTATAATATTTTTGCCATAAGGTAAACTTGGACAAAACCTGTTGAAACAAGTACAGAAATGTTAAAAAAGTTAAAATTTCCAAGCTTCCCAGCTTGTTAACCTTAATCGGCACTATAAAGGCTTTAGTATTTAACTCTGGCTAACGCCAGAGTTAAATACTAGTCTATACAGAGTTACTCGCTAAGGTCCTTATAGACTAGTCTATACAGAGTTACTCGCTAAGGGGAAAGTCCTCGGACAGGAAAGAGTTAACTAGGGTTTAATACCTATCTTCTTAAAGAGCATTTTAAGCAGTCTTTCAACTGTTCTGCGTCTGTTGTTTATTTATAAGATTGTACCGCTAATGTGATAGTTGGTACGTGGGGCAGACTTCACGAAAGCTGGAATTGCGAGTAAAAGAACATTTAAATTCAAAGAAAACTATGTCCTAAGTGCAAATCGTGATCAAGAGAACTCTACAATCGGAAGTGCAGAACAATTTTCAGTTCTTGAAAAAGCTGAAGGTAATTTTGATAGATTACTCACGGAGGCGTTGGATATCGAAAAACTAAAACCCAATTTGAACAGAAAGATAAAAGGACAATACCTGAACATAGTTTTATTAATATGACTTTCAAATATTTTATTGTTGTACAGTTTATTTTTCTTTTATGAAAATTTATTTACCATTTTATAACGGTTGAATATGATAAGTCAGTTTGCGAGTTGCATTTTTTGAAAATTTGCATAATTTAATTATATAAAAGGCACCTAGGTAATTTTAACCTTTAACCTGGTGATGACCCCTTGTCGGGTCGAAACGTCGTCCGACATTTTAATAAAAATCTTAATTAAAATCGCCCAACTTATCATGTGTTTAATACCTTGAATTATGTTCGGCTCATGAGAAGTTCGTCGTTTGAACCAGGCCAGAATTATGATGTATTTTAAGACACGACCGGGACCAGTTTTGAAAAATGCAGCTCTAGGGTCTGCGGCTAAGAATCGATCCCATCACCTGCGAATCTAGCGTAGAGCTCTACCAACTGAGCGACGAAGACCGTTGACAAAAAGCGTGGGTCACGAATTCTCTTGGCAACGTCGTTCGCAGTTTGGTTGGTAGAGCACTGCACTAGATTTGCAGAATCTGAATCATGAGAACTTTGAATTCTTTATGTCAGATTTTAATGAAGCTCGACCCAAATTATTAACAGGGTTCGTGTTGCCCTGGGAAAGTTGTATTCAAGAAGTATCGAAGGAGATTTCAAGGAGGAAAATGTCATTTTTCAAGGAGAATTTAGGAAATTTTTTAACAAGAAAATGACTAGGGCAATGACCCAAATGCGGTCCTACTTAGTGTAACTTTGCCATTAATTAGGCTCGGCACATAAGTTCGACGGTTGAACTGGGCCTATGTATGACACTCGAAAACTTCCTTCGCCGAATATAAATATCATTTCATGTTACTGAGGGTAAAGGTAAAATATTATTTGTTTTCTTTATTAAATATGTTTCTCGACCAAATTATACTACAAACGGTAAAACCAATTTTCGGACTACGCGTTCATTATCAGGATAAAATGGTGAAAGATTGGTTACAGCATTTTTACCGTCATTTTCTATGTAATGATGCTACCCAGCAATTCTAAAATAATTTGTTTGAAGTCAAAACTCAAACAACAACTCAAACAACAACTAAAGTTGAAACCATCCGCTGAGGTCGGTTATTTGGAAGTTGAACCAAAAGGAGTAAAAGAACGGAACGAAAAGAAGCTCAGCCGTTTATTTCTTGGAATGGTCCCTTAATACGTTTGAAGGACAATGCAGTGGTGATGATTTGAATGGCATCTTACACAACTTAATAGGAGATCTTACAGTGTTCCCTAAAAAATAACCTAGTACTGTATTTGAATAGCTTCTAGTCTTCACAAAAAGATTTTTCAAACATTAAATGTTACATTTGAAATAGAGACATGAAAACTTTACGCCACAATTAATGTAAATATCCGGACGAAAAAGTCGGCAATAACCAAACTGTTCAACTCTTAGCTTTTGATTAAAAAACACGTTAAGAAAAAATGCATGGATAAAAAAGAGAAGTAAAATTAAATTGTTCCTGTAAATCGAAAAGAAAATGTTTTTGAAAGTACTGATATGAACAGTTCAGCCGTCATTCATCACCTATTGACAAAAAACTCTGTAACTCGTCAATGTAAGCTTTCTGACCATGAAAGGACAGCCAAAAGCTCAATTTTTTATATCAGCGTAGAAAGATAAAAGCTTGGTGGACTGCCGAACTTATGTTGAAAGATTCTTATGTTTCGAGCAAAGGCTTTTCCGAGATTGAAACATTAACTTTCTTCAGAAGATGTTTCCCTCGTTTCACCTTAAGGAAACATTTCAATCTCTGAAAAAGGGCCTTTGCTCTGAATATCAAAATCTTTCAACACAAATTTGGCAGTCTACCAACCGTTTAACTTTCGACGCTGTTTTATACTGCATAGGTAGAATCTAATATTTTTATATGAATTTTTGATATCGATCGTTTTTCTACAATTATGAGCTCCACTCATATGACTAGTCCATATTATTGTTCGTCAAGACAGGTTTATCAAAATGTCTACATTCTTGTGACAAAACGTACCTCCCATAAAAACACTTGCGCCAACGGTTGATAGAGCGTCAATAACTTTTTCTTCAGGATCGGTTTGACGAGAGAACACAAACGCATGAGCAACATGAGCACTGTAATCTACGGCAAATCCAATTGCCATAACAAGGTTGATCATGGAGATTGAATTCAACGAAACACCCCAAATGTGCATCAGACCTGCGTAAAGTTAAGACAAAAATAG
>JBAHVQ010218685.1:0-35038 GCA_036872915.1 Nanipora kamurai
CAGTGTGGGGCGGTAAGATTTGTAGATTTCATCACCATGGACAATGACTTGGCAGGTATTGAGTACATTGATGCAAGTAGTGACGATGCACCATGGGGAGGGCCAATGATAAAGGATTCATTGATCGTCGGCAGAAGTTTGGCGTCGGAAGGACTTCCAAGACGTATCTCAACGAACAGAGCCTGCACAGAAGCCGGATTAAAGTTACCCAAGAGTTCCAGGTTGACCGTATCCAACGTTACCATGGTTAACTTTGACTTACCAGAGTGTGTAGCCTTGGCAGGCTGTGCTCATTGCAAAATATTCCAAGGGGCATGGACTGTGAAGTTTGAGAAAATGACATTTATTAACGTTACTAGGAGAGCCCGGTTCAAGTGGGCACACGAAACAGTTTTCAAAGACTTAGATGGCAGCTTAACAGGTAACATAGATATTAAAATTATTGTAGTTACGTGGGAACGTTTGTGTTTGTTGTTCTTATCATATCTGATAAAGGTTTACTTTTGTTTAAATTTCTTTGAAAAGATAGCAGGATGTATTGACTAGTGGTTATGCACAAATCATAAGAAAACTTGATGAACTCTTTAACGCATGAAATTTTTCTCTATTGTTATTTTCCTCTTTGTCTTTGTTTTGTTCTCTTGTTAATTCATTTGTTCTTGGTGTCCGATATATTGGAGGCAGTACATTGAGGGGTTAAGGGCTGAATATAAATCTAAATGTTTCTATGCGTCTAGGAATTGCCGGCGGAAACCTGGTTCCCACTAACTTGAATCTTCCACCAACGACATGCTCACATTCCCCTAAAGACAGTCTCGGAGCGGTTAATGCCAGTATCTGCGACAGCACGGTTGAGTTCAGGCGGTTCGCTTGGAACAACGCATTACCCAAATCATTAATCCCCCTCGATGCAATGCTGAAAAACTCATACGGAACCGATGCAATTCCATGGAAGTTTAAGGGAATCACACACGCAAATGGTTGGACAAGTACAGTAATTCTTGGAAATGATTACCAACTGGGTTTCCGCGATCATACTCAGATCACAAATATAACTTACACTGGATCATTCTATGAATTTAACACCACAGACTACATTCGAATAAGCCATATTTTTAAACAGGAACCAGATTTCTTTACGACAATTGGAGTCATAAAAAACGTCTCAAAGATGCCACCATTAAACACGGCTGATCATGGTGACTGGGGATTCGTCAACGAAACAAAAACTCTTACGTATCTGGTAACCGGAAAAGGTAATACCAAGTCATGGAACAAAAATTTTAACCCAAGAAACATCCAACTTAAGGTAAGAAAATAAAATGCGATTTGCAAAAGATTTTCACATGTGAAATTATGGAAAGAGTGCCAATCCACTTCCCAGATATACGAACCTAAGATATGAGCCGGAGAAGTATCATGGAATAGCACGGCAAAATTTCCATTTATATGGGTTGGCCCAAGAGGTCCCATTTAAGGAGTTCCCACGTAAGACCATAGAACGAAGGGACATCCTTGACCCAACCACCGTTAAAGTCTTCTAAAGTGTAAACCAGAAGGACGTAACGAAGGTCTGCGAACAAGATTGTCTGTTTCAATGTGAATGATATGTATGTGTGCGTGTAACTGTCGCAATTTATCGAGCAATCCACCCATCGATCCATCTATCAATTCATATGTCAGTATGTATATATATCCTGCCATTGTAGGTATATCGCTGTTTCTTCTTGAATTGCATTGTACCAACTCCTCCACCGCCAACGAAAGGCCGCCCTGAAAATTTCCTAGAATGGTCCAAATCTTCAGACTGGAACAGACCGGAGTCTCCAACTGAACGGAGTTATGGTGGGTACAACGGCGTCCTTCCGAAAGATAACGACGATGTATTGATTCGTTCTGACTGGTGGATGGTTGCTGATACACAGTTCCCCACTCTCAACAAATTGATTATCCACGGTGTACTAGAACTGGAAAACAGTCGTAACTATGTTCTGAATGCGTCCATCATCTTCATCATGGGAGAAAGAGCCAGACTGATTATCGGTTGGGAGGATAATCCACACCCGGGTAAAGTACTTATTTCGCTACGTGGGGACTGGAACTCACCAGACATGCCTCAGAATCATGGCCCTAACGTTGGCTCGAAAGCAATAGGGGTGTTTGGATCATTAGAAATACACGGCATGGCTCGAAATGTCTACTGGACTCGCCTTAGTAAAACCGCAAACGTTGGGGACACCACTATTGAGCTGGAAGAAATTGTCAACTATGGTAATACGACAGATTGGAAAGAAGGGGATGAGATTGTAATTGCATCAACAACATTCGAAGCACGACAAGCTGAAGTGCTTAAAATTGCATCCGTAAATCGGAGCCTCGTTCATTTGAAGACCGCTTTGAAGTACAAACACATCAGCCTTCTTCACAGTCTTCCTGATGGACGAAGTTATAAAATGGCTGCCGAGGTAGGTCTGCTGACAAGGAATATTAAGATTGAGGGCGCCGACAATCCAAAAGGTTCGATTCCCACCCAAGATTTTGGCTGTCGTGTCATTGTTGGTAAAACCATGGCAAATGGCTTGGAGTACATTGGGAAAGCGAAAATACAGAACGTAGAATTTAGGCACTGTGGTCAGAAAGGATGGTCTGATTTCTATGATCCCAGGTAAGACTTAGGAAGCAATATTAAATATAAAAAAAAACAAAAAAAACCCCTACCTCAATAGGTGCATTTGTTCTGGGGCTTGGGTTCATCTGTTTTGACGTTAACAAGACTCAACCTGAAACCACGTCAACTTGAAGTCAGACTTTATAAAAAATTGCAACAAACTTTCTTAATTTAAACTATTACGGATTGTATCCATCACTTCATTTACTTTTTCGACTGAAGGCGGATATTCATTGCAGTTAACTCCTTTTTGGGAATAGTAATCAAATATGGTAATATTTATCTTTATTTAGATACGCGTTAGCTTTCCTAGACGTTCGCACCACCACAACAAACGATTCATATGTGAAAGGAAACTCTTTCAATTATAACTTCAACTCCGCGTTGGGTGTATTTGGCACAAACAATCTCCTAGTAGAAAACAACGTTGTTTACTTCACTCTCGGACCTTCCATAAGGATCTGGGGAGAGATGAATCAGGTGATCCATAACCTTGTCGTTTACTCAGGTGCACTGGCGACCTACAAGGGACGTCGGGACAGATTTGATCCACACTGGCCAGGAGCTATTGAAACGGAGATGTCACGTGATGCAGTTCTCATTGACAATGCCGTTGGTAAGGGTCGTAAAATCGCTGTTACGGTAGTTTTCGTTCATACATATGATACGGAACAAAATATATAAACCAATACACCTAACCAACAAGGTGAAAAGCAATATAAAACTGAGAACAGGCCAAAAATAAACTTCCTGGTGAATGGTTAAGTCCCTGTCGATTTTTAATAAAATAAGAATGTTACCTGGTTCCCTAAAATGGATAATATTGTGGGGTTTTATTTCAGAATCATCCTCAGGGTGATATGAAACGATAAATTCACATTTTAACCTACACTGCCGAAGTCAACTGAAAAAGTTGACTCGAGCGGGATTTGCACTCGCACCTTCGGGAAGCCAGTCCGCCACTCTACCTGTTGAGCTATCGAGTCTACAGGGATTGGAGGCGAGCTATTATCCAATTTAAGTGTACGAGGTATTCTCGCAACAACTTAACGCTATCCACGACGATGGATGTGTAGTGTTTCAATTCTATTTCAGAATCATCCTCAGGGTAATATGAAACGATAAATTCACATTTTAACCTACACTGCCGAAGTCAACTGAAAAAGTTGACTCGAGCGGGAGTTGAACTCGTACCTTCGGGAAGACGGTCCGCTGTGGGGTATTTTTTGTATTGTTTGTTCATGTAGTTTTATGAACCAGTTAATCAGCAAAATTCTGTTTTGATATTTTCACTGTTGTATTCCAGGTGGCAGTGAACGTATTGGGTATCTTATCGATGGCGAGCCTTGTGAAATCCAGAAGATCTCGTCACGAAAATGGAGAGGTAATACGGTCCATGGTGCATTGCACGGTGTTTCTATTATGTATCATCAAGGCTTGCCCAGATGTTCAAAGATCTCTGGTTTTGTTATATGGAAGAACTACGACTGGGGATTGTTCTTCTTCACAAAGTCACGCATCGTTGTCAGCGATACCACCTTTGCAGATAACACCAATTCGATCAACGGACACGTTTGGGCTCCACGATCGTTAACACATGAAACCGCTGATAAGTTTGTCCACGTACAGGATTCCACGTTCATCGGTAGGACTTCGAGTTGGGATTGCACACTCGACAGCGTAGCTCCGGCGGCAACTGTAGTAAACGGACACCACAGAGCTTTCAAGTCACCATCAGGTTTGATTTCCAATTAATCTTAATTTGCTGTTTTGTCAACTATTAACTGAATAAAAGGTCCCTGTTCAAAAGAGATCCTCTTGATGGATGTTTGTTCGCCATTCCGAAGTTGTGCTGGAGACCTGGTAATAACCAGGCTTGCAATGCATCGTGGAACTGTTTTTAGGGACGTTAACAAGACTCGTCCCTAAAAACAGTTCCATGATGCAATGTCAACTTGGTGGTGACCCGATCCTAGCCCAACTTCGAAACAGCCAATTGTATAAGCAATCCGCGTTACCGGTCAATTACTCATGGACTTCAGCGTTAATATTGTCTTCCGTTTCAATAACAAGGTGGTAACATTGGAATGATGATGACAGGATTCATTTCGGCAAGTGCTGGAGGACCTAAGATGAGGTGGGATAAACCAACGAGTTATCCTGCCATATATGGTGTCACTAAGTTAAGGAATGTCACGTTCGCTTCGTTTGGAGTAGCGTGTGATGGTCGTCGAGATATTGCAATCATGTCCAATCCTGTTATTGGTGACATAATGCATCCGATTACTGTCCAAGGGATAAAGAAATTTGACGTCGATGAAGATTCCGTACTTTTCTATACAGTGCCGGATCTTAAGTAAGTAACATTTGTTATAAAATAACATGTGTCGTACGCAAGCACTGATTGGTTAATACCCGTGTTTGGAGCAGAGTATCCAAACACCGAAAATTTCCCACCAAACGTTTACTGAACTTTGTGTTTCACGATCAGTCATCCTTTCATGGAAGGAATACCTAATTTAAATATCCTATTAATAAGGCTAGTTCTAGACTACATATTTTAAAAGCATGTAAATTTTATGGACATAGTATTGAAGATCTTCATGTATCGTTTAGTAGCCTGATGTCAGTCTTCTATTTTGGTATTGAAGTACGGGGATGTGCTTATACCAGTAAGTACTTGGGACAGATAGATCTTTTCTTTGCCGTGCGTATAGGCTGGGATATACTAAGGAACTTATTACTATTTCTGATATTATTAACCAACGGGACTATAGATTATGGAACAAAATCATTAGTAATTATCTAAATCCACTTAATAAACTTTTACCACCCCAGAGAACCAGGAGACTGAGAAAACGCAAACAAAACTTTATTCTTCCTAAAATCAACACAGAACGATGAAAGAGTGTTTTTAAATTGATGCGTTTTTAATCTTGATTGATATTGTATATAAGTACAATATATATATTATAATTTTAAATATTGTTAGAATATAAGGTTTTTAGACAATAATATTGTAACTTAATTTTCTCGTTTGTAATACTGTAAAGCTCCAACGTTTGCTTAGGAGTTATAAATTTCAATAAAGACTATTTTCAGTATTATTAATAATAGTGATATATAAAAGTAGATTGCTGCGTAGTCACTGTTGGACGACTTGTAGAAAACCAAAAGGGTTGAGAAACTGCTGGAATTTAGATCATCATTTAGATCGCCGAAGGGTAATTAATACTTGATAGGTTGTGTATTTGGATACTGTGATGTTTGTCGACTCTGTTCGTGTATTTGTTGATTTTTGAAAAGCTACTAAAGCCTCGTTGAACAAGCATGACTTCAGTTTTGTTGGTCTTCTGAACTTTGTCTCTGTCTCGAAATTTGATACGATAAGAAAAGAAACTAAAGAGTAACCTGGTAAATAAGGACTATTGCTAATATATCATTTCACTGCAAATATTCATAACGAGGCTAAGAATTTTTTATCCAACTGCTTTCTCACAATATAAATTGCAATTTCAGACCTATGCTTTCGATAAATTATTCTGCCATTACGCATTGTGTAATAACGGTCCTTGATTGTTGTTTCAGGTGGGTTAATCCATCTGATTGTGTCGACATGGACTGTGACGGTCGGCGCCAACTCCTGATTACCGACGTGGACGGCAGTTTTACAGGAAAAGCTGGAAACACGATCATTTCAAAGGCAGAGTACGAGTGGGGTGGAAACCCACGTTTTGGACTAGGTATGTTTTTGATAAACATATTTTGGTGTTTTCAATTACATTTACATTAGTTATATTTCGTTGTTTCTACCTTTGTCAAAGGAGGGGTCGCCATTACACTTGTAACGTAAGAAACGGTACACGTGGAAGGTACGGAGGGGTTTTGTGTTATATTGTCTTGAAGAAATTGTTCAAATTTGTTGAAATTTTTTTTTCCTTCAAAAATACGAAGCCAACATGAACGTTGCTACTCCACTACTGGATGGAGTGATGGACAGGTAAATGGGTGAGTGAACAGAAGGATGAAAGGATGGATAGATGAATAGGTTATTTGATGGAAGTATGCGTGCATGCATGTATAAAACCAGAAAACGTTACGTGATTAAGGTAGTTGCATCAGAAGTATATTAAAATGTATATATTTAATCGTATACAATCATGATCTGCTTAAAATAGGCAACTACCGGATCCCAAAGACAGCACAAACAGCTCCAGATGGAACACGACTTAATCTTGGTAGTTACTTGCCCCATCATGGTATAATCCGAGGTAACAAAGACACCAGTCAGTGCACGTGGAATAAAGGATGGAATGCTTACAAATGTTCTGACATGGAACACCTCATGGTCATTATTGAAAGTATGGACGCTGATACTGAAACTCGACGATTATCACCTGTGGCCATTTTCGGTAAGTTTAAAAATTAGTAAAGCGAATTCCTCATTGATGAAATAGGGCAGATATATAACATCATCTAGAGAATTCATAAAGGCATTTGATTCTATCAAACTTCATCCACAGTTTCAAAAAGATATCATAAAAATACCAGATCTCAAGTTACATATAGATATATTTTCTGTTTTGCTCCTGGCCTCTTTTATTATTAGATATTTTGTTGTGTTTTAAACTTCTGAAATAAATAAAATTATTAAATAAATAAGAAATTAAATAAATAAATAAATGAATAAAAATATAAATCTAAGGTCCAAATTAAATACCAGCAAAACTAGTACCAAGGATTAAGGTGCAGTTAAACGAGCTCGTGCGGGACATTTGAGATTAGTTGACAGGCAGAAGTCGAGGATACCTAGTGGGATATTGAAGATTTCAGTTGTAAGCTATCAAGTTTAACATATGTTCCCTCAATATGAGGTAAGGCAAACTATTTTTCTTAACCAGGTTAGAAATTTATGGAATAACTAGTAATATTAATTAATTAACATTATAAAACTGATATTAAACCAAGTCGAAGTATCGCGTCTTTCTCACGGGATTAAGCTTAAATAAAGGTAACGGGTTAGCCGTTATACAAAAATCTTACACCAGTAGTTAAGGTAACGAGCAAGATTTTAATCCTAGATCTAAAAAATCTTGCCCGTTCCGTTGGAAATATTAGAAGGTTATTGTTCAGCTAACCCTCCTCACTCCCTATTCTGCATCCCTTATGCTGTTTAGCAAATAGTACAGGCAATTTTCACACGGTGGATCTTATGTTTGTTATCGTTAACTTATTACTCATTTCTTTTTTAATGCACGAATCTGTTCCTTTTTTAAGGTGATGGGTATGTGAACTTGTTAAATGGCCCCATGGACCACGGGTGGTGTTTGGGATACACGTGTCAAGAGAGGATTTCCACATTCTACGGAATCGTTGCCTCACACAGAAATTACTCTCTGTATTTCTCCAGTACCAATCCCCAGAAAATGCGTCTTCATTTACTCGGAGAAAAGGAGCATGTGATACGTTTCGCTATTTTCTACAAAACAACGCAAAGATTGGATGTTTACCGACAAGGTAGAGCAATAAACTAAAGTGCGAATCTTGCTTTAACTTTCCTGTCTAATAAAGTACATTCTTTCATTTTTTGCATTAGCAAAGTATTCAGTCACGGCATTACGAAGGTAGTTTGTCTATAAAGTGTGAACTAGCTATATAAGGATACAATTCTTTGTCTGAAATATTCGAGTAAAAATTGGCCAACTCAGAAAAGAAATACATTTCAAGATGAATCTTCCTTGTGCTATTTAAAGTTTTAAGCTCTCGACGGGAATCGAATTCGTAACTCTCTTCCTCTCCTTCTTTTTCTCGACCCTTTCCATACCACAACTCATTTATGTTTTGATAATCTTAATAATTTAAGTTTTAATAATTTTTTAATTAATATAATAATTACTATAATTTTAAATACCTTTTATTTAATTTTAATATTTTTTTCATGCTTCAGGTGTCTACATTAGCCCAACGAATGCCAAACTTTCAGGAGAAGAATTCGAGTTAAAACGCAAAGATCCACGGTTGCCGAATGATCAGTTTGAGCCAAAATTGAACAGTTTCAACGGAGCAAATTACTGGGACCGTGACACAAACCTACTATACGTTGTTGTCAGCGGGTTGGAGCCAATTGTTATTCAAACAACGTCCGTTATTCAGGTACAGTTTACTTCATAGTGATTACTTGAAAGTATACCTTAAAATAAGGTTCCCGAGAGGAGACTGAGAACGACTCAACTGATATGCGATTGCAAAAACGGAAGCACTTCAAAACATACACCACCTTCATGTTACGATGCGAAAAGAAAACCCCAACCAAATCTGACCCTAATCGGCTAACGTTAACCCAAATGCTTACCTAAACCTTGGCCCTAACCGGCTAAAGCTAACCCAAAGGCTAACCGGCAAACATTAACCCAAACTCTAACAGTAATGTTAACACTAACCCTAACAATCACACTTATCGGCTAACGCTAACCGAAATCCTGATAGATTTTGTCAGGACATTAAACAGAATTTACCAGACTAAGATTGACGTCAGCATCTAGCCCTAAAATTGTAAAAGGTAAATTTCGAGTGTAAAAGATGGAGCCAAAAAAGAAAAAAAGGACCTCCACAGCCTTCCGGCTGCAATCAAGCCCATATGTTTGGGAATCTAATCCAGTAGCTCATCCAAGCCCCATGGAGCTTCGACGTTTTACCTTGACCATTCGTTCTTTTGGCAAAGTACTATGTCTTAGCGTCCAATTGTTTCGTTGTATTATGCTAGGTAAAACTGGGAATGAAACCCGTCACCGTAGACGAATTCTTCGAGGAAAATTTGGTTCAAAATCTTGCTGCTCTGTTGGGAATTGACAAATCGAGGATTAGAGTTATGAACGTGATCAGCGCTGGTGGAGCAAGAAGACGTCGAGCAGCTGAGGACAACAACATGGTGGTTGAAGTTGAAATTGGTGATCCACCTTCGCTAAACATTGAATACCAAGAAATGGAGACTTACGATAACAGCACAGCAACAAACACCACCTCTGAGGGATCTGCAGCGAGCCAGAACTATACAGGTACGTTGGATGATTAAAATATGATTGGCAATAAGAAGGCAGAGAATGCAGGGAAGAAATCTCATAAAAAATATAAGAGATTGGCAGTTCGCAAGTGCAACGTCGCCTCGTTTCTAAACTAAAGAATAGTATCCCAGAGGGTTTACTTACAAGAGTTAATTAAGGATCACTTAGGAAGCGGCGACCGTTATAACTCGCTCGTCCGTTAGAGTTATCGATGCCAGATGTTAACTTGTATGATTGCTTGTGCACTCTTTTGAAAGAAATTAAAAAAAAAGGATTTACCTAATGTAAGATTTTACACAACAGAATAAAACCTAGAATACAACCTAGCTGCACTTCAATTAAGAATCTCAAAATAGACCTAGAGATATACCTACGTAAATTAGGAAGTATCGGTATACCTAAGAGAAATATTTAATACGTGAGCGACGTGTCGCTGTCGACATGTATAAGCAATCAAAGCGATGTAATTGAACTGCCTATTAGTTGATGAATAGCGGATAACATCTGTTAACCTTTTTAATTTGTTAGGTCGAGCAAATTCCACATCATTTGTTGAGTTGCAGAGTGTTGCTAGCGCTCTTGTTGATCAAGTACAGACGGGAGCTCTCGCTCAATCACTAAACATTTCAATCCAAACGCTTGGTGTGGCTGACCCAGTCCCGAAACCAGTAGATCCTACTGCAGGAGTGAGGGCAACTAATAAAACTGGTAAGCATGTCGAAGTTTACACCAATAAATTCTATCGATAGCACGTTAATCTGCAAACTACATGTCCTAACTACTAAACGATGGAGTAACATTCTGGAACATTGAGCCTGACTTACGTTAACTCTATTAAGTCCAACACCCGTTCCATGCAAATATCCGATTGCAGTGTACAATCTTAACAGTTGCCATTTTCACAATATTCTTCTTCGAATTTTAACACGAAATCACGATTTATGGAATCTATGCTAAAAGTGACTCAGCAAAATGCCTTTTTGGTCAAGATACTCGCCGACTTAGCAAGAGTATTTTCGCTGTTTTCTCAACTTCCTCGAACTTTGAAGTAAAGAGTTAATAAAGAGCGTTTGAAGCAAACCTTTTTGTTATAAATAGCGACTAGTACATTTAACCACCATTTTTTGTGCACAGTAAACATTGTATAATTGACCAAACATTAAATTTTGAGTGTCTCTGCGACGTGATCGAAATATGAAAGACGTTATTTCAACTCGAAAAATGCCTGACGAAAACGCAAGGTATATTTTTACGGTTGCAATAACGTCTATTAACCCACAATTGTAAAAACTGAGCTAGTATTGTACCATACCCTAATTGTACTTTCAGTTTGTTCATTTCATTTCGTGCATTCAGGCGGTACCAACGGGACAAGCAATAACACACTGCGATACGACCAAATAATGCAACAAGAACAGGATGAAGAACAAGAAACAGTCTATCAAATCCCGGCGCGACTGGCTTTGATTGTAGAGCCTTTTGGTGCGAATGAAACAGTGCCATTCAGCATTCAACCAAAACTGTTGATGCGCGATGCACAAGATAACATGGTCAACAATGTTGGATTTGGGGATGTTGGAGCTTGGGTTGTCACGGCAACGATACGAAGGGGCACAGGACACCAGAATGCCACCATTATTGGGAATAACACTGTGACGTTTAGTAAAGGCTGGGCTAACTTCACTTCTTTAAGTATTTCCCACAATGGGACTGGTTATATATTAGATTTTCATATCTCAAAACCGGAATCAGCTGATTTCAAGTGTTCATCACAACCTTTTGACGTAAAAGAGCGAGTATTGTACTTCAGCATTAGTGAACAACCCAGCAACGGAAACGAAACCATTCCACTTCCTCGACAACCACAAATTGAGGTACGTGATGCGGCGAATGGAGAGATCGTTAACAACACAGGATGGAAAGGAAGAAGATGGTATGCAACTGCGAGTTTAGTTAACCCTAGCAATAACGGTGCACAATTAAATGGATCAAAAACGGTTGATTTCATCCAAGGTGTTGCAAACTTTACTGACTTAAATGTAGACGTAACTGGTCAGAACTACCGTCTAGCCATTGAAACAAAAACAGAACCTGCGTCTAGATACTCCAGTTTAAGTAACACTGCTACATTTAACATCGACGAAAGAGCGTTGCACCTCGTAGTTGTGCATCAACCAGGAGATTGCAACGACACAATTGCATGCGGCGTACAGCCAATCATTGAAGTACGCGACTCCTGTCACAACGCTCTGGCAGGAAATCTTGGATGGCGTGGTCGCAAATGGAATATTAACGTCAGCACTACTAATGGCAACACGTTGATTGGTCAAACTTGGATGGAAGTCCCGTCATCTGGACAGCTGAACTTTACAGACATTGGCTTGTATGATGTCGGCTCTGGGTTTGTCTTGCAATTTAATCTCCGAACTGATCCAGAATCATCTTATAATTCTCTGTCTGTTAAATCAAATGTATTAGACGTACACGAACGTGTATTCTACCTAGCAATCGCTGGAGAGGTCGCCCCAGACCTCGCTCTACCGTTTTCAGCAGTCATTGAAGTGAGGGACGTTGGAACTGGGATGCAGGCCGTACCCTTGAAAACCCAGTGGTCGCTCAACATCACATTGGTCGAGAATCCAACGGGAGCAAACTTTACGGGAACTCGTACTGTTGTAGTTAAAGACGCCGTTGGAAATTTCACTGGTTTGATCATCGATAAACTGGGCACAGGGTACAAAGTAGAGATCATGTCAAACTACGGTCATAAGGTAGGATAAGATTATCCCCTTATGCCATTGAAGCATCCATGCAATCTTTTATACCATTTAGCATTGTTTATATTATAACCAATCACTATGTTTTAGAATGTCTTCCTCCTTATAAAAGGTATTTCATTAGTTTGCTTCCATTCACCAAACGAGGGAAAAGGAAAGTACTTGTTAACAGTCAAACCAACACTTGAATTTTACTAGCGTATTTTCGACGGCGTTTCAGACGTTGTGTCCTCTGACCTGAAGAAGGGCACACCGTCGTTCAGAAATACGCTGGTACAGCTGAAGTGCTTTCTTTTCGTTTCAGCGAGTTCTCTCCTTTTCTGTCGTTCACTATCCCACAGAGTTGTTTTGAAAACTTAGAAGTATCTTGTTTATTTTTTTGTTATCCAAACTATCCTCTGGTCAAAAGGCTATTCTTATTTTGAAAAAAGTTCCATTATGTATTCTTTTGCAATTTGAATTATTTTAGATTCATCGCAAGTTTGACGTCGCACAACCAAACAAACACTCGCCCAAGTTTATACCAAGCAATGGTCAATACACCACAAGTTTCTTGGAGAACACCACAATAGGAACAATTGTTGGTAACATCACAGCCACTGATCAAGACACTGGAATACGAGGTGATGTGTATTACTCGATCACTGATGGAAATGGCAACAGTATTTTCTTTATGAATAACGTGACTGGTATCGTGGAAACCGCTGGACAATTAGACCGAGAGGCAACTGCAACTCATGTTCTAACAGTGATGGCTTTTGACGGGTCACTTCCGCCAAGGAGGCGCTACACGTTTGGACAATTGACAGTCAACGTATTGGATATCAACGATAATTCACCAAATATCACAACTCCATCCATAGTTGAAATCCCCGAGAATCTTACCAGAGGTGATCTGGCGTACACTCTTTCGGCCACCGATCCAGATGATGGGGTGAACGCTGAAATCACATTCCAAATTTCATCAGGGAATGATGCTGGGTGGTTTGACTTTAACCAAGGAACAGGGGAGATATCAATGAAAGGTAAGTAATTCTATTGTTAAAATTTTCAAGTTACGATGACACACACAAAAAAATTTGGTTGCTCTAAATATTCAGATGAGGAATGAGATTAAAATATTTCGCTGAGAGCCCATATCAGACCCACCTCAAAGCTCCTCCATGCCATGAAGATTCTGTCAAGGTTCCTTCACAAGACAAATTTGAAAATCGGTAGGCAAACCCAAGTTTGCGCGTGTAAAAATCGAAAGAAAATTTGGCCAACCGTTTTTATTTACTTATTTCATTTCGGAAATTGCAGTTTGATACTGGTACAGGGTTTTGATATATCTCGCGGTCGTAAGCCTAGGACACAGAAAAACTTTGACGGCTAGTAAGTCACTGCCGACTGACTCGTCCCAGGATTAGATACCAAAAGTAACCTTGCTCTGCCATCTGAGTTCTGGTGGTTCGATGGTTAGACAATCCGGCTCACAGAGATGGTCCGGCAAGCATTCGGAAGATTTTAGATTCGAGTCCCATCAGGAGCTCAGAGTTTTTGAGTCATTGGCTTACGACCGTTTCAATAACGAGATGCATAAAAAGCTTTAGGTCGGGCAGCTGTTGTGGGGATACTCATATACGTCAATATGGGTTTGCCAATGAGTGTTCACAAAAACTTTTGTTTGTCATAGAAAACCATTTTCCACCACTGCCCAGGTTGTTACTAAGGAAAGTATCTGTGAGTTGATCCCCAACATAGTTACTAATCGTGCATACTCATTTATTCTGGTAAAGGCGCGGCAGAAATAACTTGCGCATGTAAAGCCCCGCCACAATGTAGTATTTCACTGAAATGATGTACCGTTGCTTCTACAGTTAATTCAACTGATCTGGACACGTTACGACAGAAGAGCATTAACGACAGTATTGCATTTGTTGCAAGGGACAATGGTTCACCGTCACGTACCTCGCAGAGTAAATTAATCACATTCGTTGTAATAACTGTCAATGAGTTCCAACCTTTATTTGAAAAAAATTCCGACAGTGCTACGGTGGGTGAGAACTTGAACTTGACTACTGAAATATATCAAGCTAAAGCTAATGACAGTGACTATGGTGAAGATGGTGATATCCAGTATTCCATTACTGCTGGAAATGCTAATGGTTATTTCGCCATAAACCCGCAAACTGGAATGGTAACCGTTGCTAAGCAGCTGGATCGCGAAGCCACGCCGTATGGAATTAACTTGACAATCGAAGCGACAGACTTGGCACCAGCTGGGTCACGAAAAGTATCGACAATGGCTCTACATGTTAATATAACGGATTATAATGACAACAGCCCTGTCTTTGATCTGCCAATACGAACCGTAGAGGTATCAGAACAAGCTGCTGTGGGAACAGTTATAGAACAAATGCAGGCGTCTGATAAAGATTTCGGAGTGAACGCCGCCATTACATTTAGCATTAAAGCTGGTAATTCTCGTGGTTTGTTTGAGATTGAGCCACACGCTGGTAAAGTGAAAGTCAAGAAATCCTTGGACTTAGAAACTGAAGGTCATAACGATGACTTTACGTATACATTAACAATTGAAGCGACAGATCAAGGTACGCCATCAGAATCTGCTACGGTGACCTTGACTATTCAAATAACCGGAGTAAACGAATACATGCCTAGATTTGAGAAAACTGAAGTTGACATTACAGTGGCTCAAAATACCCCACAATCCACATCAGTTTATCAAACAAATGCTTCGGATGCAGACCGTGGTGCTGATGGAGACCTAGAATACTCGATAATCGATGGAAATACTGACGGCTTTTTTGACATTAACTCGAATAATGGCTCCGTAACTGTTGCCAAGCAACTAGATCATTTAGTAGCACCTTATGGAATAAACTTGACGATTAAAGTATCAGATCTGGCACCAGCAGGGTCAAGGAAAAACAGCTCAATGTTACTGAAAATTTTCGTATTATACACCGGAAATGCTGCCCCAGTCTTTTCCCAAAGGCTGCCGGACAGTGTAGTACCAGAGGATGCTGTCGTTGATGCAACAATTATAACAGTTAATGCCAGTGATAAAGACTCGGGTCCTGATGGCGTCTTACGTTATAGCATTATTGCAGGGAATTCACGAGGATTCTTCAAAATTGATCCACTCACCGGTGAGATTAAAGTCAACAATCCCCTTGACTTGGAATCAAAAACGCAGGCTCCAAGTTTAAGTAACAGACTGATCATTGAAGCACGTGACCAAGGTGAGCCACCTTTAGCTGTGAATGAAAGTTTGAATATTCAAGTAACTGGTGTGAACGAGTTCACCCCGAGTGTTGTCAGCGGTAATATGGAAAAGGTTATTAGTGAGAACGCTACTGTGGGGAAAGTTCTTGGAAATATCGTTGCCAGTGACCAGGATTATGGCGAGGATGGTAGACTGACGTATGCGATAACAAGTGGGAACGACAAAGGATTCTTTGATATTGATGAAAGCTCAGGTAAGGACAATCAAAATTACAACAATTTCTTGTTAATAAAAAGGAAAGTGTTTTTGACAATGCCTGCCTATGGACCGTCATAGAGTACGAATAAAGCTGCTCCAATGAGCCTAATAAGGAGTTAACTAACTTAATTACCTACAACGACAGTAATGAGCTAATTAACTAAATATTAAAAGAAAATCAGAAGCTCAACGAAGCCTTCTGAAAAGGGAGAGAAAGTAAATAAAAGAATTGCATCCTGATAGGGAAGTCGCCGAGAAGAGAAGTAGGAAATTGCTTCCATTTGGTTGTGCACCTGAAGGCAACAATGTGTCTTTGACACTATAGATGGTTCACAGGTGATGTCGTAGCGGTCATCTTGGTTGAACTTCAACAAAAGAATCTTATTAGCTTCTGTTGTATGTGGAACCAAGATGGTCGCCCTAGCAGTAACTTCTGAATCTCGAAGGATATATTGCAAACCACCTATAATGAACACTGCGTGTTCTTTTTTATCTCTAAAAGATTAAATTGAGTTAAGGCTATTGGTTAAAAACCACCAAAACTCTAGTACGCAGTACGTGCTGGGGCTCAGAATTCTCTTTTTTTGAGGACACGAGCTTAACGAAGATAGTTTACAGGTCTCTTCATAGTAATCTTTGGATTTCCAGGTGATCTGGAAACTCGAATGTGGACTGGGACTAATTGTCAAATAGAAGTCCATTTCCAATTTAAGTTAGTCTATATCTCATGAACTATACAAGATTCTGTTTTTAAATTCGTAATGGAAATACCTTTCTCTTTATTGAATACTGGCACAAAGTTTCAAACAGTTTCACAAAAGACACAGAATGTCACAACTGATTAAAGATATGAAATTGGGTTTTTATTGTGCTGCTAGTTCCAGGCCTTTTGCTTGCGGTTAGCTCACCTGGTATTCTTAACTTGGAATTAATTCTAATTCCATTGAATATTAAGGAGCCATCACCTTGGTGAAACGTTTGGATTACAAAACAACAAAGGAATACTCTCTCACCATAAAGATAAAGGACAACGCTCCAGTGGACCAGCGGAGATCCGTAAAGGTCACTTTTGATATTATGGTAACATTCCACTCTAGTAATACGAAGAATCCGGAAGTAAAAAAAGAGATCGAACTTACTTTTCCGGATGTGGACTACGACACTGTTATTCTTGGAAAAGAATCTAATTTCATTGCAGCCTTGAACACCACGCTGACGTTCCTACATCCTGGTGTCATTTTTGTACATTTTAAAGTACGCAAAGGAAGTGTTATAGCAACATTTGACATGATTACCACGCAGTCGAATGTCACTAATGTCTTGGATCAATTGGCTGCCGAGGTCACTTCTACCAAAGGATTGACCGTAACTTTCAACGGACAGAATTTTACTACTAATAAAATGAAGGTAGACAGTCAAGTTTACAACGATGTGGTGTCCGACGAAGATGACGAGGATTCAGCAATGGTAAGTTGAAGAGAAAATCAGATAAAAGCTCAAAAGGAATTAGTAAAGTTATCTTTATTCACACTGGATAACCCCATCTGTTACCTAAGTTGCTCTCCCTAGAGGTCCAGTAAGGACCACCTTCACCGGTCCAGTGTTACTACAGGAGGAAACCAGAGTTTTAACTTTGAAACTTTTTGTTAAAACTGCAGAACACGATTCACTCTCTGAGGAAGGGCCTTAGCTCGAGAAGTTAGACTTTTTCTACGTAAAATAGGCAGTCTACCAATCTTTAAACTTGCCTTGATTTAGTTACTGATTATTATTGGAACAGTGGTAGCAGCGTTGCTTATAATCGGAGTCATAGCTGCAGTCGTCATTGCAAGTAATTACAACAAACGAAAATCAAGAAACAAGGTCCGAAAAACATCCTTCCACAAGGCATACGTACCAGAGCGTGATGTCAGAGTAGCACCTGGCACGGCTGGGGCGAGAACATCCTCTGTGGATCTTGGGAGCCGTGGCGGACAATCACTGGTATGTGCTCTTCTCTAGTCCTATCTTATTCTCATTTCTATCCCTATCCCAATTTCTATCCCCATCCCTATCCCAATTGCTATCCCAGTCAATATACGCCTATCTCAGTCTCCATGCCCATTTCTATCCCTAGTCCTAATCCCGGCCCTATCCCCATGCCCATTTCTATCCGTATCCCAACCGATATCCCTATTCTTATTCCTGTAGCAATCCGTATTTCGAATCCCAAAGATAAATCTAAAGGCCAATAAAAATTACTTAGGCTTTATTTTTAAGACGATTGGTTCTCTTTATGCAAAAACCCAAGAAGTAGTGAAGTGGCAAAACGTAGGAGTAAAAAGGCATATCGCGCGAAGAACCATCCCTTGAAACGTCAGTTTTTTTTCCTTCTCCTAAGTTTCGGTAATTTCCAAACTTTTTAATTTTATACACGTTGTTCAAAACTGCCCACGCAGTACTCTACTTTAAGATCATTCTTTGGGTTCGCTTAATGCACTTCCACATTCTTAGTTCACGGGGAAAGCAGTAGATAAACTGGGAAAAGCCTTACTGTAGTTAATGTAGTGATTCCACATGCTAAGTCTCTGAACATAAATCTGCAGGAACGAAGGAGTTGATCCCAAAAATATAGATATCTGCGATATAATGATATTAATAGTCTAACTTGAATTAAAATCACCGTCCCCTGTTGCACAGGACTAGCAATTAATGCTCCTGTTTGTCTTCTGTTGATAATCTTTCTTAAATGAGATAACCTTTGTTTTGAGGTTAATATATGACTGCACAAAATCAAAAGTGATTTTTAGCCGCCGACGGGAATCAATCCCGCGTAACAATCGCCGTGAAGGGTGCGACGCCTCAACAGTTGAGCTACATAGACTCAGATGTAGCTGAGCGATGGTTAAAAATGGGTATTACAATCCGAGAATAATTACTTGGGACACTAAAGAATCTAACAGCTTCATTCTTTGTTTTTGTCCATTCGCTGACCCAATACTCTTCCCTCCTCCCTCCTCATCCCCCACCGGTGTGAACAAATTTGAAAATCTCAAGATGCCAAGTACTCTATCAGCATGCACGTATCCTATGACAAATGAGGCAAATAAAATAGCTTAGTTTGGACTAAAAACGATCCTGCAGCAGTCTGACCGTTGGTGGAGGTGGCGAAATATTTCAAACCATTCAGTCTACTCTTCCTATTTCAGGAAAACAATCACCATATTCTGAGAGAGTCGACAGTTTTTTCAGCTTTCCGTACTGTAACTCCGGCGAGCTCTCGGCCTCCATCGAACCTCGCATCACAACCTGGTTCCAGACCTTCCACTGCGCTTCAATCTAGCCGCCCAACATCACGAAATGGATCTCGACCACCATCCGCTATTTCAAGAGAGTATATCTATAATCCAACGCCTGCACCAATGGTATCTGACATGCCTTCAACTCCGATAGACAATGACGAGTCATCAGGTTACCAAAGGCCAAATTCTGCTATTACAGCGACCAAAATAAATCCCATCTTCGACGAATCGCTCACAACAACAACAACACCTGCCGGTTTTGTTGAGGAGTACAGAGGTAAAGCGCTGCTCTCTTTTTTTTTCCCCACCATAAAGACAGAAAACCCACTGACTGTTAAGCCTGTCTTACAAAGTGGATTTTATGGTAGCTGAGAAGACCAAACTCTTTAAAACAATTTGGTCTTAATTAATAACCTAAATTCACTTTGAAATGGTGCTCTTTAAATAAACTTTTAAAACATCCTGATAAAAACTTTTTTTTTTCTTTTATATCAGTTGGTAAGTTATTCCTCCTTCTTCTAGCTAAATAGATCTTATGCAAAAATAGATGCCAGTATAATCTTTTATGTGTATTAAAATTAGCCTTTCGACTCTCGTCCGAACGTTAAAATTCTTTTGAATCTCCAATACAAGAAAGAGGTCATTCTCGTCCCCAGAGCGTCTTTTCTGCTGGCGCGCGATAATTTTCTCTGGGGACGAGAATGAAAAGAGGTTCGAAAGGCTAATTTAAATGCACATAAAAAGAATATCAAATTAGCGTTCATTTTACATGGATTCTAGCTTATCCCTTTTTCGTAATTTTTTTTATTTAATCTTTAGTAAAATTTTGGTAGTTTCAGTGTTTTGTAGGTTGGCTTGTAGGTAATTTATCACAGATGACAAACATTCTGACTGTGCTGTCTGAAAGCTCTTACTTAATGTGAATGCCTTTAGCATGCAGTGTGGACAGGGTGACATCTTACAAGTTTTGTTTGAATGTATTTGTATGAACTGTTAACTATGGGGGTGTCTGAATTCCTCTACCGCTCTCCTTCGCTATACGGCATTGATTATAACAAATACAATTGGCTGATAAAATCTCATACTGCAACTTGCAGTACAGGACAAGAAAACGAGTTTGGTAGCATGCATATTATTTCCTCAATTGTTGGACGTACAACTTCTGTTCGTTGCATTTCGATCCGTAGGTGGTGGTTACAGGAAAATGCAAATAAACTTAGTTCGTCCGCAAAGAGGTCGTTTGTTCCACCGACTGGGAGAAGCAAATGCGAACATGCAATGGAATTTGAAACAGCTGCGGGAAAAGCTTGACAAGCAATTCAAAAACCTTCCAGAAATAAAGGATAAGCGTTACGTCTTCGTTGACAGCGATTTTAATAACATAGCCCCTCACGGAGAAGAAGAGATCATGGTGGGAAACGTCTTCAGAGCTTATGTGAAAGTAAAAATTCTTCGCGGCACCGGTGAGCAATCGTTATAGATTTTAGAATTGAAATTTTGGAACGTGGAAGGATGTGTTTCTAGAGGTATAGGAAAAAGTATGTTTTCCAGGCACATCACATTTTAAGTTGCTTTTACGTGATTCTTCTTGCGTTTTTTGTACACGTGTTCGTTGGGCCTATGTGCTTCTGTTCACAGTAAACGCTTCAATTAGGTCTGAGTATTGAGGATTTTTGAGAAATTTCATTTGGTAACAAAACAATTAAAAGCGACAGAAAAAAAGGATAGTAAAATACGTAAAAAGTAAAACAGGGTTAAATGAGATGTATAGGGTTACGTCAGATAATATATATAAGAATTCATTCCAAAGAGATATTAGGCATGCTAAGGGGAACTTGGCACTGGCAAATCAAAAATGACCAGAAATAGAATTGCATGGATGAAACAGACGAAAAACAAACCTTTAAACTTTTGCTAGGGACAGTATAAGTAACAGCTGGCAAATTGCAGAAACGTCTTGCATGGAATATTATCAAGTCGTTGCTTTGAGTCAACGGGACAGAAGCTGGTGTAACTACAAATTATCATTGAATAGGTAAACCCTAGTCATGGGAATCGCACACAGAATCTTCTCTGATATGTTGTCTTCTTGTGTTCTTATAGATGCCTGGGTTCATTTTTGTCCATGTGGCGGAATAGCCTCAACCTGGTGTCCCAAATGTTCCCTTCGTGGCTATTGCTCGCCTTCCTGTATGGCAAAGGACGAAAAACAACACAACGCTATGTGTCAACCGAACGTAGATTTGGTTCGCAAGTCACTGGCGGCAATCCCGCGCACGCCTCAAAAGATCTGAACACAAAATCGCTCACACACTACAGCTGGTCTGGGGAGAGTACCCATTTGAATTTTCTATTAACTCATGTTTCATGTAATATGCTATAAGTATTTTAAATGGTTGTGTGACCCAATTTAAGGTTGGACAAATGGCAGGGAAAAGCAAACTATACTGAGAAAATGTTATCTAAAATCGGTTTATGATTTGTTCAAAAATAACTTTTTTTATTCGTGAAGTTATAGAATATTAAGTAGAATATTAGTTAATTATCGGTACAGCATGTCAATGCTTTGGTTGTGTTTGTCATGAGATTAATTGTCTTTGGTAACTTTAAATAAGACAAAACGAAACTTTATAAGTAAGTATGGTGATGCAATTTTAAGACAAATTATATAGAAAACTGCTAAAAAATAGTTTGTTATAAAACAGAATGCGGGTAATAAAACATATTCGTCGCCAATTATTATATTAATTAGTTTATAAATTTGTAAGATTTACAAGAAAAGGATAGTGGGTTATCAATAAAGTAATGCTTTCAGTAAATTAGTTCACTGGTTCTATTGAACCATGAAATTAATCCGCTGACATTTTATTACATGTAACATCTATTTGTCAGTTCTCAAATAATTTCGTTGCCTTTTTTACTCCAGCTTTAGCCAGTTGTTATTCGAATTCAGCTTTGTTTGCACCTAACGCGGAGTACACTAATTCGTCTGCTTGATACTTTCTAGAAAAGCAATGTCCTAAAAGGTATTAGAACATATTATCGGACATTATACAATATCGGAAAAGCGAGAAAAACGGTAGAATACGTTGTAAAAGAGTACCTTGAAACCAAGCAAAGTTTATTCCGCCGTCAAATAGGATTCAATTTTGCTTTGTTTTAAGGTACTTTTAAAACGTGTTCTACAGTTGTTTTTACGCTTGTCCGATATTGTATGTTATCCGATAATGTGTGCCAATACCTTATACAAATTATGTCATCAAAACATACAAATGATTTCATATATTTCTGTTAAATACCTCTTCTTACTTTCACGCATTCAACTACAAAACCGGAGAAAACACTTGACATATTTTCGTTTCGTTTCACAACCACAGCAATACCATTCCAAGCATTCTACGCAGCCGCCAGTTGCGAGGTGGCCGAGATGGTAGAATAACACAACCGGTAGGTCGGTAGACACAATAAAGTAATCGGTAGGCTTGAATATATTTTAGACCTGATCGCGCAGCGATTGCATAAGAACATTTTTGACTCTGCAGGGATGAAAACCTAGGCGATTTGTATTGTTCCGTGTTTTCGAATCTAAAATAAATCAATCCACCGATGCACGAAGTAAAAACTGGTTAAGCCTGGTATAAAATGGTATAATATAGTTTAAAACTGGTATAATGTAGTGGATATTATACTAATTTCAATGATAACCAAGCTACGTCGAGGTAGATCTACCCGTATCTTGGACTTTGGATTTAAAGGTCAGGCAATCGAGTTAGCAAACCAAGGTTTGTGGTATTGAACCTCTAACGTACTGAAAAAATAGTTGAGGTTTTTTTTAAACCTAGCCCCAATGTTGAACTTTTCAAGTATCGAACTCATGGAAAATGTGCCAAACAAAATGATTTGTATTAGGTTTACTCTTGAGGAATTCGACGTTTGGTAATTGCCTAAATCAACTAACATCTATGCTGTCTAGGATGCTATCTAAGATGCAAGTTGTATATAATTAGTTGTTAGGTCAGATTAATTAAGCTATCACAAGTTCCAAATACCAACAATTAAATGCCTTATGGAGATCATTGTATAGACTCGCCTCACCAGTCACCATGCAGTTTTCATGTGTTGTTTCTCACGTATTGGGCTCACCACTAAATACCAGCGGATGTATCCAGCGGTTTCATATCAATGCATACTGAAAATCTCAAACAGCATGCAATCAGACATCCTTGGAATTTATCGCGATGTCTTGTGTGGAATTAAAAAACGAAGACCGACGTCAATAGTTTCGGTAAAAGTTTCTACGCCCGAATTCAAATCTATATTCAGGCCAGCGATCTCAACTGTTAGCAGAGTGTTACGAGTACCCTGCAAACAAGAAAAGTGACATAGGATTGCCAATCATGCTGGACTCAAATGGACGTTTCGAGTCAAAGCCTTTCATTAGAGAGAATTATGGTAGCTGTTTCTTCTCGGAAAATGTTAGCACTTTTTTCGCTTGCAAAACATCACGTTTTTTAGCACATTACCTCAGTCGGACACATGCTGAATTTCCCCGCATACGCCCCCACCATCTGACTGAGCGCAGTGCGAAAGGAATATACATAATAAGTAGACTTACTAAGTCTATTCATATGGTAAGAGTATCATGGAATGTAGTGAAACTAGCTGTAATGTAACCTAAAGCTGCCATAATCCAAATGAGTAGAGACAAGCTGCAAACAGAATGAGTCGAGTAACAAAGTGTAATCGCCGAGAGAAAGTAACGCTGAATAAATTCAGAGACAGACTTTATTACGAATCGACACTGATGTAATCAGTGTTAATTCGTAATACAATAATGGTAATACTTGCAATTGATTTAAATGTCGACAATTGAAAGTTTTTCATTTCGCCTGTTTTAGTACAGTTCGTCGGCAAACTCTGGTAATACTCTCATATTTAAACTGAAAAAAAACGTAATAGTATAAATTGCGATACAATGATGAATCCAGGCAATAATTACAAATTCGAGACAGCATATTTAAATTTTTAGGCAAAACTATGTCTTATTTAATGTAAAGAACGATTGCTTTACAGCCTGAACAAATGGACTCTTAGATCAAGTCGTATGTGCTGTCCCCATTAATTTTCTCCAGATTTGAAGATTGCTAAATTCCCGACCCGTAGTGCCGTGTTTTTCTTGCTCATATGTAATTAACATGTCGATTGTTTGTCGTATTTTCACTTTTGATTGGTGTATTGTGTATTGCCATAAATAAATAACCCACACCACTAGCTCAATTAGCATTAGAAGAAAGCTTATGGTCGGCTTAAAGTTAGCTCAAACTTTAGTCCTGAAAGAGCTTAACAGGTTTCCGAAAATGTTCAGGACTTACATCCTGAATGACTGCATCGGCAGTGGGAAATCAATGTTTTTTGCTAGTATATTCCTCATATGTACCACAACAGCTGGTAGGTCGTTCAAATCATGTTGTCAGCTATTATAATTGATATTGTAGATAATTAATTTCCATCAATTCATATCTGAGCAGTTCCACTTCGTTTTGACCACCTATACTTAACTAGTTCTTGGTCATTTTTCCTCGCTAAGTAATATTCACAATGTTCGCACTTATTTATCTAGTTTCGGCACAGCAAAATGTACCGGTGTCAGGTACGTAGCCTAGTTGTAGAAACTCTATTATTATTATTTCCTAAATTTACTCAAGTCACCCAAACACTTCTTAATCTTTAAACGGATGAACAGGAGCTAAGAGGTATACTAGCCAAAGATTGTCAACCAAATCATGTCACATCAGGTAAATTCCTACATCAGCTGCATGGCCAAGATGTTTACAGCTAGAATGGAGCCCTACTCTACCAAACGACAGCCTATTGCTGATAAACGCATTTAAGTAATGCAATCCAAATTTATAATTTGATAGATTTTCAGCGTAGATAATTTCTTTATAACGCTTTATGGACCTCACTAAAAACGACATAATTGCGCTTGAACCAGAAGTTAGAAGTGGTTGCGTACAATTACTCGGACCGTAAACTATGACTATGAGTCTTCATTCGTATTTTTTTTATTTAACTTCAAAATCAAAAGGACTTTGGAATGCTGTTTAAAACAAAGCAATTCAAGTATTTTCAATGCAAAGTCGTGAGGCTAAATTTTTCTCCAAAGGGTTAGTTTTATGTAATTTACGTACCTAATTCTATGGCACGAACGAATAATAAATATTTTACAGGGATGACTGGGGAAGAGACATGCAAGTCAATTGAGCCGTTTACTACAGAAGATAAAATACGGTGAAAACATCGCATTGATGGGAGAATTTTTGCTTTGTAAATAAGCGTCTTAATCTAGTCGTGAACAATTTGGTGGGACTATTAAAACGAGTGTTCGCGGCTTATTTTCTTTCATATAAACAGTCTTATCGCAAGTAGTAGTTTGCGCTACATTTGCTAAACTGAATTACATTGTAATTTATAGTTCTCGACTTTTACTGTTAACTAACAATGGGCTTTTGTAGAGACGAACCTCAAATAGGAAGCGGTTTTGACTGAAACTAACTGCATAGTCTTATTTCACTTGTTACCCGTCCAAATTAAAATCGAATCTTGCGTCTTTAGAGGGAAGAGTCACCAAGCTAAATACACACTTTGGAAGCTACGCTGGTGGAACTATGCTCAAGATCTATGGTCAAGGTATGTCTTACAGCATGCATAAACGATAAAGCCGAGATCGGCTTAGCTTACTAACCTGAACTATGAAAAATATCTCTTAAAACAATTTAGGATAGTTTAGAAAGGTTTGTAGACTGCCTAATATATTTAGTACAATTCCGACGTTTCGAGCAAAGGCCCTTCTTAAGAAAATGAACGTGCTCTTAAAGAGGAATGGCAACCAAACTAGTGCAGTTGCCATTCCTCTTTCAGAACACATTTCATTCTCCGAAGAAGGGCTCGAAACGTCAGAATTTTACTACGTATATTCGGCAGTCTACAAACCTTTTAACTTTCAGCGCTGTTCTATATACTGCCTGCGCAGCATCTTACATTTTACTTAATTTTTACATTTTAGTTTAGGGTACTTTTATGTTATTATACATAAATTTCATTTAATTTAGCACTGTCCATTTTTATATCGTTTGTTATTAAGTCGACGTTGATCGTAAACATGAGGCCGCACAGATGTTAGACTTATTTTCTCTTTCTTACAATTTAGGATTTTCTCGCGATCAGTTTTCGTTCGATAACCCAATTCTTGGCAACAAAGTTACATTGGTATCTAGTAAAGGTGTAGTATTGCCGTGTGATGTGGTTGAGACTGACACTTCATCTACTCGGATCTCGTGCGAAACAAGGTAACTTGAAAACTCATCTTGCTAAGCCCTTCCTATACATTGTATATTATGCTTAGGTCAGCTTTCGCTTGCACTTTGGGAATTCCGAATCCTAAGGAGAGAGAAACACCGTTACAAGATTAATGGATTCGCTGGAATGCGTTCAAAGGCAATGCGTTTTCGATTCACACGTTCTGGCAACTTGCTTAACCTCCCGACTTGCAAGGACTGAACTCATTACAACACTACGTTGACTTAGCCAGAAATCATACTCCAGTTGCTGTACCGTTCCGGTTTTTCGACACAATCGCCATCTCAGTAAATGTTATCGAAAAGTGACTTTCAGTTAAATCGATCTCTGACAAAGCATTCCGATAAACTGTCGAAATTCCAAAATCAACAAAATGCTCGGAAGAAAAAACAAATCGGAAAATCTTCGGAGTATAAGAGACTGGTGTGCATATAGTATTCGTTAGAATGCAATTACAGTTATCTCATTTTCTAGAAACAGTTTTTTGGGCCCGAGCGTTTGCATTGTAAATCAAAAAAATACGTCTGTGTTTGACAACCAGGCCAGTTCTGTCATCGATTCTGCACATTTCAAACAAAACTATCAAACCGTAAAAACAAAGACACACACACTGAAGTTTCGAATAAAATTTTTAACGACGGTCGAAAATGATTATTTTTAGGAGTTAGGTGACCTCAGCGTGGGAGTGGATAGGTTTGCGAAACGTGTTCGCCACTAAGTCTGTACTTATACAGTGCGGTCGATCTGAGGATGATGTCCAACAGATCGGAAATGGTTTAACACTACTCCGGCTTGAAATGTTTTGAACGTAACTTACAAAACTACTGTTCATGTCCAGAGTCAATGACGCCCTTGTCTAGTGTCAAGGGCCATCGTTCTCAGTATCACGATCAGAAAGCAATCCCGTACTGGCGAACATGAGAGACAGAGTGTGTTCCACTTTGATATCGATAAGGACCGAGAGTTTCCGTAGAAATTTATACACGTCTTCTCCGAGGGTCAAACTATCTTTTGTTAATAGACTGATACAGTTATTTAATCTAATAATAGGTACAAATAATCTAGCAATTAGATCCATATGTGTGTGAACGAGGGGGAAAAACAATGGCTGACAAAAGGTCACAGCTGAACATCTAAACTAAACAAATCAAGGAATAATATTAAGGTGTATTTGAACTCGGGTGAAATTGAAAAGTTGGAAATTAATAGTTATAATATTAGAATACATTCGTACAGAAGAAACTTGTGATAAGTTTCGAAGTATAAAACACCATCTTCCACGACCTGCTCTCAACTTGACCTTGTAGCTCAGTTGGTAGAGCGTCGGACTAGATCACCGAAGGTCGTTGGGTTCGTTTCCCACCGCGGTCAGGTAGATTTTTCTACTTGACCATTTGGATTCAGAAAACTCGGAGTAGCATTAATTTCCAACTTTTCAAATCAAGGAATCTATACACCCACGACAAGATGTATTGGCTTGGGAATCTTAAGGTAGTACTGTTACCAGAAACTTAACTGATATGTTTATAGTAGTACATTTACTAATTCCACGTAGTTACATATATGGAAACTTCCACATATTTTTAAATTACTGCAAGCAATTATGGCTTCAAAACTTTGGTCCGTTGAGTACTAATCTACCACAATTTATGAGGCGCATTGGCGTGGGAGTGGCAAACTAGTAATTGAATAAAAGATAATTGACCTTTTCTGTCATGACGACGAACTTAAATATTGCAACATCCCAAGTGTAACACCACCTGCAGTCACGTCTTGCTAGGATTACGGTACAACAAATTTTTGCCTTTCGCAACGATAACGTTGGAACGGATTTTTGAAGCCTTGAACAGGGTAAAATACTTCATGCAGTGTGATCGGCCAATAAAAACTTCAACATATGTGATCGGCCAATAAAAACTTCAACATATGTGACCGCCAATAAAAACTCTCCTAATAAAATCGTTATTGTACTTATCGATCATCTTACTGGAGGTAAGTTACATGAAACATTGACAAGTGTATAACTTCCCCGTCTCATGCGTGAAATACAACGCAACAAAATTCAGCCATTGGGAGATAAACTGTACAAATCATCGTCAATTGTAACGCGGCCTTCCAAAACCCCTTTGATTCTGACTCAATCCGACGTAACGACATCAGTGCGCCTGCACCTGGTTTCACAACATTGTGGAACTCGAAATAACGTGCGGTCAAATAATACGATGAAAAATTTTTGAAAATTATCTGTAGTTCAATCATTTATGACGGAATCGCAATGACGAGCGGACGACAATTTGTCTGAATAGTACAATTTGTCGACGTTACGAGGGAAATTCCATCGAAATTAATTTTCCATCGAAATTAACTTTCGAATCTCTATCGGAATGTAAAAAAAAAAAAACCGCCGCGCAACGATAGCCTGCACATACCTGAATATATTATGCAATAAATAACATATAGTACAAAGCAGCTCATTCCGTTTTTTCCGCGAGATATGGCGCTAGCAAATACTTAGAAAAGACGATGAAAAGAGACTTACCAACTTTAGTTAATTCCACCATTATTTTACATCTAATCCAGGGCTCCACCCAAAGGACACGAAAACGATATCTACGAATTGAAAATTAAGGTTGATGGTGATCTTCTTGGAAACGACAAACGTTACACGTACTGTTGGTCATCAAGATGCACGTTCAGGGTAAAAAGTTTATCAATTATGTCTGGTTTTACATAGTCAACAGTCTAATTTAGACTGGGGAAGGCGGAAGGGAGCGAGTGCCTGACAAACGTACAATGGGTATTGTGTACTATAGTAAGCGTATAAGGGAACTGGCGTGCATAGCCATAGAATAACATTCTTGAAACATTAAAGAGTCTCAAATTTTGGAGAACATTACAGGTATTTTTGGAATCTCAAACTTTGATTTTCTGGGAAGAACACTTCAGGACCGCCGAAACAATCGAATCATTTGTTAATGGATCTACTTTAAGGTTTGTTCACAAGTTCCGATTAATTGGATCAGATTCTCCTCCCGATGTATCTGATTTACAAACGAGAGCAGCAACTACACTGCTTGCTAGAAAAGGCCCAAACTCCTGTAAGAAAATGCAGTCAATCGCATCCGATGAATCGAAACATATGAACAGGTCATTACACGTATTTTCTCAATCAGTGGTTAAGATATCCTTGTTACTACTGTATATAAATTGTGTATGTATTCAAAAGCGAACCAGTTAAATTTGAATGATAAATAGACGGGAAAATATTTATGGTCTTTGCTTAATTAAGTTGAAGATTACAATTTTTTTCAAACTCTTTTTTTATTATTAATTTGTGATATCCAGTATTTTGACCGCAAGCAAAAGGCCTGGGACTAGCAGCCCAATAAAAATCCAGTTTCATATCTTCAGTCGCTTGTAACCTTCTGAATCTTTTGTGAAACTGTTTGAAACTTTGTGACAATATTCAGAAAATGGTATGGTATTTTCCTTGCGAATTTATGAACAGAATCTGGTATAGTTCATGTGATATAAGCTAACTTAAATTGGAAATGGATTTCTATTTGACAACTAGTCCCAGTCCACTTTCGTGCTTCCAGATCACCTGGTTGTATTAGTACCAATTACGTACCGTTTAATTGGACAGTAATAAAAAATTATGTTTAAATGAGAGACATAATGAATTATCAAAACTAAATTTATCCATAATATTCTGTCTAGTATAGTTAATGATTATGTCTATGTATACACGCAAAAATAAACAATTACTGGATGAGGTTTTTGTGATTTTTGTGATCAGAATAATCAAGGTCGAGGTAACCGTTATCAGACGAAGCTGAAGGTTGATTACACTTACCGAGCCCTGGATTATTCTGGATATCATCAAAAACCAAACTTAATAATTGTTTTATTATACATTGAACGATCAAATCGTAGACGTGTTTTTGTGAATTTTATTCTCACTTGTATTTACACTGGACACATTTGTTACTGTCAACGATTGTTATTTACCGTGAAGCGCGCGAAGTTGAGAGGATTACCCTTGGAAATCATACACTGCGGTCACGCATGACATGATTACCCGTGACCTTGACATGATTATTGTATAAGATGTAGGCAGATGATGTCGGTGGCGCTGATTTCGGAAATTCACTGGACGCTCTCAACCAATCATAAAAGAGATAGTGAGTCGGATGTGCAATAACATCAGTAATTCAGTTTGTGTGAAAGTTTGTGTGACAAGTATATAACACAAACGCATATTAATTTGGAGAAACACCTTTCTGTCGATCGTCAATATCATAGTCAATCGAGATATAGTCTGGGAACTCTGCGAAAGTCTTTGTTCTATCTTTTTGTTCACTTTTATGCAAGCTTGTGCACGATGAGAACAATATATTTTTGGTATAATGAAGCAAGCATCCCGTGACAGCGTTCGGGCTCAATCGCTCAACTGTGCTGTTTAAATATTACCAAGCCTAAAACAAACGATCTGTGCAAGGTGAGGACCCTACCAACATAAAGTCGAAGATCATTAAGTGCTTTGAAATTTGCCGAGTTTCCAGACCATATCTCCATTGACTATGTCAATATACACACCCATGCGATGTTCCCAAAAACTATCCAACATTAACCTGTTCAATTTGTACTCCAATTTCAGTTCAGAAGCTGGAGGACACCAACAATTACTCAGATGAATATTCAAGCCGGCTTACCCGGTAAAGGTTATGGCAGAGTGCTGTCATCTTTTTTGTCTTTTTCTTGTTAACTGAAGAACTGCTGTAACCTTAGCTTCAGGATTCTAGGCTATACTTACATAAAATGGGATCTGTATTAAGTGTTAGTAAATTTTCGAGTGTGCGAACTGCACATTTTAAAACCCAACCGAGACCAGTGGGGAAAAATATAACTTTAGGGCCTCCGGCTGGGAATCGAACCCGCGACCCTGCCAATCTAGTACAGTGCTCTGCCAACTGAGCTGCGAAGAACATGGGACACCAGTTCAACTTATATATTGCGATAATGTCGGTGAAGTGTATTTTCAAGGAATATTTAGTATTTTCACTTGGTACTATGAAATGGGGTCTGTCGCCCGCGAAAATTTACTTTCACTTAAATAAGAGGTCATTTCGTGATACTAGTGTAAATGCCAATACACAAACACCCTATCAATTTATTTTGCTGTTGTTTTAGATATGATTCTTCAGCTCACGGGCAACGTTTACACAAGTCAGATTGGTCGCCTTTCAGATGGTACTGGAGAGACATTTCAGCCAGAAGGAAATGAAATCACAAGGTTTGCATCGTTCAATTTGCATCACTGAACTATTTATAAAGTGGAAGGTTGACTGCCCTTCATAAAGTAAAGCCGAAAATGACGGACATCAAGCGTTTTTTTGTCGTTTCCCTCAGTCCCTCACTCAGTCATGTTATTTAGAATTAGTTCCTAACATTCAAGCCCGCCTGGGGGTCACTGGAGGAAACAACCAAAAGGCCTTACTATTTTTAGCTTCACTTTTTGATCTGCCCATTGACTGGAGTCAGCCTTCCAGTTTCTACAGAGTTCAGAGATTTGCATCACTTACAATGTAAATTATGTGCCCAAGTACATTAACCCTTTAACGCTCAGGGCTTGTCCCTGTGACGAGTACAATTGTCTGGCATTAGCCAGAGTAAAATAGTCTGGTGTAAGCCAGAGTAAAAATACTAATGTGCGCCCTTTCTCCACAGTGGATTCGTTCACGTATAAGTACTTATGTGCATGCATCAGAATGCCGGATTTATAAGATGATCTGCTGGCCGATAATTGTGACAGCAGCAGTGATCTTGCGTTTTTAGAGTGTATCTGGGTGGCGCCAATTGCAATACCAACGACAAGGAGACGGAAGAGCCGTAAGTAATTCTTGACAGTTATTTTAAGTAAAAATTCCAGTTACAGGATGAAATTGGATAAAACTTCAGTCAAGGGTATTCATACTCAAATTAACAATGGCGGTAAGTAATATGTCCAGTATGAGCGGTCGAACTGTATGGAGATTTTCAAGGCCGGCCGTAGTAAATCCCATACAGTTCGGACGCGACGAATACTGTATATTACTTATCCTTAAAATACTCATTCATATTCAATAGGCGTCTTGACCAATCGGATGACATTTCTTCGACAAGTGACAAAGCTTTTATACCTGGTAATACACTCAACATTTCTAAAGCCCGGGGAGGGAATTGAAAGCGCCCCCAGGGAAATGGAATGAATATGAAGCATTATATAATGCCACTGCGACATTATATAATGCTTCGTGTTCATTTGCATTTCATTGTTCTTCTATTCTACCCCACTAGTCCTGAAATCCTGACCTAAATAAAATGAGACATGAGACAAACATAGAACACAAACAATGTATTGCTTTCCTTGAATCTTCCATGGTTATTAAATTACAGTCCCAACTAATCACTTAGTAAAATTAAATGTGCAATTGTTAAAGACTGCACCTGACATTACAACTTGAGCTTCAGAGGCACTAGTTTCCGGCAAAGCGATATCATCCAGTAGCATCTTGATCGATTGATCGAGACGCCTATTGAATTTGAATGAGTATTTTAAGCCATTCAAAACACACGCAGCATGTGTTTTATACCTGAAGAAAAAAACTGCTGCTCGTGTTTTTAATAGTACAACGAATGCAGCTGGAGACTCATGTTTATGAACTGTGTTGAGGCCACGAAGCATTTGAGCCAATAAAATCGAAGGAAAAGATGCAAGTAAATTAGGACGATCCTGTATCCGAATTTACAAGTATTGATTAAGCATTACTTTCTACTATTTTTCGCTTGTGAATAATCAATGAGTTGGATAATGGTTGTAATGACATTGTAGGAAAAACTGTTTAAAGTTACACTGATTTGTCATCTGAAATAGATACGAACGTTCCCTTTGTGTTCTAATATGTTTGAAACAGGTGTTTACGAAGTGAAAATGTGAAAGTTTCTTATCGGCCAATTCATAATTTGAGTTATTACAGCTTCCTAAACCTAAGGACAAACTTTCAAAGGAACGAAAGAAACGATTGTGTAAACATCCCACCAGTCTGTTGATTATTCTATTAAAAGTTTATAAAGACCTAGATTTGCATAGTGAAACTATACATAATACATTTTAAAATTTTATTTCACCATAACCGATGAAGATTGACGCTTTTCGATCGAAACGTCAGGTAAATGAAGTTCTTATATAGGCGTTTCTCAACGTCTCCTAACCAAGGAAATTTTTAATAAACAGTTTTAACTATGGGCCCGCCATTTTGGGATGTTTTCTCTTAAATTAAACAAAATTAAAAATATTTAAGCTTCAGTGTGCACGAAGTTTAAAAATAAGCAACCTCGCACATTGTTTTTCTGAAACAAGTTTGTTTTAAAAAATGGCAGAATTGGAACTTTCTTGCATGAAAATGGATATTATGGTTATATTAAATGCCAAGGAGAAAGCACTTCACCAGGTAAGAGACACGTTAGTTTAAAAAAGCTTTCTTGATTTTATTATTTCATAACTGACCGTAGCAAAATAGATGGTGGCAGGTACATTTATCCATAATTCTTAACCACGATTAATTCCACGTGAAATTGGAACATATTCACATATGAAAAACTTGATTCATTCGCGAAATTTTTGCAAGGGTACTTAATTCATAGTAGCATATTAAACATTCCGCAGCCGTTATCACAGCTAATTAAATGTCCATTCGTCACATTTTATTCAATTATTCCTTATTCTATAAATACATGTTTATTTTTTATAGGGTCGTACAAATGCTCGTTCCTGGTCTCCGGATTTGGTCGCTCAAAAATAAACGATGATATGATATATGTGGATGCCAAAGAGACAATTTATCATTATCAGGCACATGCCGGTAATTTTAACTCAAGATCTTTTTCTATAAATCTATCATAATCACTTCTCTTAGTACCGTGTCGTGCACCTTTAAGTCCGTTAACAACTTCAGGGGTAGTAAACCGGAACGTTCCGTGCCGACTGCCCACTGCGCATGCTTGTGAGTGCACTTTACCATGTTTCGGAAACATGGTCAGTTTACATTGAACAAAGCCGAATAAGGAGTAAGATAAGAAATGTGTACGAAAGAGGCAGAAACGTAGAAAAATAATGAAAACTTTGATTGTGATTATGTATAAATGTCTTCAAAACTGTTCGGGGCAAGGTTCCTGGTGACACACACACACACACACACACACACACATATATATATCATAATTTTAATAGGGTAGCGTTTTCTTCCATACACACTGTGTGTATATGTATACATATATATATATATATATATATATACATATATATATATATATATACACAACAAAGTGAAAACACAAGTTACTTCATCGAATTTTTAATCACT
>JBAHVQ010218686.1:0-11298 GCA_036872915.1 Nanipora kamurai
GCTGGCCACGAAACCAGAGTAGCACTTTGAATATGACTAATACTTCACCTGGTTGCGAAAAAAGACTATTTACCAAATTCAGAAGTCTTACGTATAGAAACGAAATGAGTTTTCAACATTTCCATTTGTACAATTATTAATACATTTGTTTCCTTTATTTCTTGTTGTTTCCTGAAGTTCTTTCCAATATTTTATATTTTATATTCTATTAGCCTCGCCATTAAAAAAATTACAAAATTAGAGACAACGGCAGGGTGACCGCATCAGCATAGCCAATTACTGTGGACCCAAAGTTTAAAATATACAACAAATGTTACATATAATACACAACCACGACAACTCCTAATAACCACAACTCACCACCACCACACAAAAAACTGCCAGAACTTAAGAATGGAGAAACTGACGTTTCGAGCGAAGGCCCTTTGTCGGAGTAAAACGTCGTTCGAAACGTCACTTTCTCCACTCTTAAGTTCCGGCAGTTTCCCAACCCTTTTGGTTAAAGAATGGGTACTGGTTCGGAATAATGGTATGACATATACACCGCTAACCGTAAATAAATATTGGACATATTGGTATATACAGCAAATTCAATTAAGGTTGTCCCTTAGAAATCTAAAATATGAGCAGCAGAAGTTCATGGGAGAAGACGTTGCGATTTTTGGTTAATAGTAGTTCGGTCAAAGATGTTCCATTGATTAGGGAAGACATTATTAATGATACAAAAGCATTGTTAACGGGAAATCACGCATGTTCTCCCATGATTCTTTTCGGGCTCGTGTTTTAGATTTCTAAGGGACAACCTTAACTGAATTAGCTGTATACATATATTGGGATATACTGGAGACTTTGCATTACATATGCCATACCATCATTCCAAACAAGTACTCATTTCGAACAGATCAGAAGTTTACGGGTTCAGAAAGTGAGAGAGCATGAACATTTCAAACTGTCAACAAAATATATTATTTTGGTATCCTTACCACACTACTAGGTATCATACACATGTCGCTATTGATATACTAAGGCAACTGTTATTAGGATCGCACATGTCTTCATCGTATTCAGTTGAATATTAGGGACTTTAAGATTCCAACAACGGACTACGACTACGATTGAAGAATTTAACAGATAGAAATTGGTGATATTCGAGTAAAATTTACATTACAGATGTATCATCGCACACATTCATTAGAAACTCTGTGTCTTTTCGGAAAAGAAAGCTTTCATAGCCGTGTTTCTTTCGAAAATAAAACCAAGCTTTGTCGACGTTCTGTGGCCACCCGAGTCTCGCATTGTTCCTAGTATGTAAAAATGCTTTTTGCACGTTGTAAATAGAGTCATGACGGCGTGAAGGTTTCTCATGGCGTTCTTTGTATTTATAATGACACCTTATTGTCTAAAGACGTCGTACTAGTAGTCATAGTGTTATCTTAAAGTCCTTATTAACTGTCTGGCTGCAGCACTTACCTATGACTGCACATTCAATGAGCGTAAAGATGCATAAGGACACCATGAAGGACAGTAAGGAGTTCATTCGTTGCAAGGTGTTCTTTACATCAAGAATATCCTATTAAAGGCAAGAATTAAAAGGATGTTAACAAAAGTTGTAAGCGCACAACACAAAAAGTTCCTTAATTTATACTGGGTAACCCAATCAGCAAAACTACGCTGTTATCCCTAGAGGTCCCGTGGGGGCCATCCCGCATGGGTCCAGTGTTGCTACAGGAGAAAACCGGAGTACCCGGAGAAATCCTGCGGTGTTTGGTAGAGTCGAACTGGACAATACTCTTCTCACATGTGACCAAGGTAACTTTAATCAGAAAACTGCGCGGAGCCGGAATCAAACCCTAGTCAGAGGTGAGAGACACGTGAACCACCACTGTGCCACCAACATCCCTAACAGAAAAACAAAAGTTTTCGGAGCCCCTGACGGGAATCAAACCCGTAACCTTGTGATCGCCGGTGAAATGCTCTAACCATTGAGTCATACGGACTCAGATGGTAGAGCGAAGGTTACTATTCTTACTGTTTCGTAGTTGACATGTGTACTGTTAACTGCAGTCACGACATATAATCCACATTAATTATCTATACAAAGGTACGGGTTTGATTCCTGTCAGGGGCTCCGAAAACATTTCTGAGTTTGTTAGCTTGAGGAGCATGAGCAATTTCCATTTACACACACCAAACTACGACTTGCCGCACAATATCTGCCAGTATAGTTAACACAAAAACAATTCTTCAAATAACTTAAATGCAACCAAGAAGTTTAGGGAATCAGTATAATGTAAATGGTTTGAACCGCTAATAGTTGGTTCTTGATCGTCCAGGTTCATGTAGTCTTTAGAAACACTGCTGTATTAAAAAACGTTTGACCGATATACAGTTACCACAAAAATCAATTATATTGCATCTGATAATTTATTCCAAGACTTTCAAAATGACAACCAAGTACTGCAAAATAAATTACCATGCGCCAAAATTTTTTTTCGAGCTGACGCAATATAACTATATCGAGACCTTAAGTACAAAGCATAACATTCCCCAGAGCCAAACACTATACTGAATGTCACATCAATCCAATTAATACAACAGAATCCAATCCAAACCAATCTAATACGATACAACACAATGCAGTGCATTATAATACAATATTTTCATAAGCACTCCCCATAGGGGCTTTTCAATTAAATATATATAAACCTATCATACAAAAAGTTCAAAATTAACCTAATATTATAACCAATTACAGCGCAACTACATTTGTGCCTGGTCGCTTGATTCGTCGCTGATAAAACCTAGAGGATTAAACGTCGGGTCGTTTATAATCCAATCACAACTTTAAAGGTTACGACGAGCTCATCATATCGAGACTTGAAATAATATGTTCTGGCACAACTGATGCAGGTATTTATTATTTCATATTAGAGACCGTATTGTCATACTATAGAAGAGCAACAAGTGATACCTTCATTGCATTGTTCAAGTCCGTCGACTTCTCCTCAATTCTTTGCGTTATCCCTCTAATGTAATAGACAACCAGTTGGCATTGCGCAGAGTAATTCAGAATAATCACGAGGTTAACCAGATCTAAAACGAGCTGACCAGCAGCCATTAAAATCGCGGACGCCACTTTTCCCCTGTAATTTGAGAAGAAGACACTCACTCTTTAAGTTTTAACATGCAAAAAACACGTTATTTAACGGCCTAATACCTAAAAAAAAGTTATTTCTGTTTAACGGATACATAAAGAAAAGTAAGTTGAAATTAACTTCTGCAAGAAGCGTCCACAAAACTTTACAAAATAAAAAATCTAAAAATGCATAATCACTTGGTCTGATGATGAATTTGTAATAAATTCGAAATATTACCGCTTCAACATTCTCTCTTGTTTTTTGACTCATATCTTGAGTTTTACAGGATGATTATATTCAGTATATGTTTTGTTTTATAAAAGTGCATAGAATGCTGGAGTTTCTAACTTAACAATTAAAGCAGAAGGTTAACCAACGAATGTAAACCAACTAATATAAACAACACCAACTAAATAAGGTAATGATGGATTTTGCACGTCCTGAAAATGCAAATCGGTCAAACTGTCCAGGACTCATTAATCCCCATGGCATTAGCCTATGTACTTAAATTAATGGAAATAACCCCAACCAATCAATCAATGATCACGAATTCTTGAGTTAAGATGGTCTTCTACAATGAAAGTGAAATGTTTTATAGAAATGTTTCTAACGATATATACTGCAGAGCAGAGTCGTGTCAGTGATGCAAACTTAGTCAATGGCAGCTGGCTGTTTCCAAAATAGACCCACAAGGGTCCAATATAGAGCACTGTCGCCAAACAGGATAACGGCCAAATTATTGATGAATTTTTGCAGCAAACGCTAACTCAGACTTGTGCTAAGCTAACCGTAAAAAAGGATTAGTTGCTAACCTGCTGTGTTATCGTACCAAAAGCCTGGATATCACCACTGAAGAAGTTAAAGGTCGCAAATGTTACAAAAAACAAACGATATCTTCGTATTATTTCAATCTCGGGACGAATAGTCAAAGCAATTACCTTGGCCTCGTATAAATTATACGATTAAAGTGATACTCCAGTCTCGTGTTTATCGCTTCACGAGCCATATCTCTTTACTCAATCTTACCAGACGTGTATGTACAACAGTTAGTTTTTCATAGGAGTGTAAATCAAAGGAGCGAGATGACAAAAACCAATATACAACGTATTTACAGCGACACAAAATAGACTGAAACTTACGATAAATTATGGTGGAAGCCAGTCACTATTCCAGGACCAAATGCGAACACATAAAGGACGAAACAACCCATGTCAATCAACAACCAGATCACACCAAGGACAACAAAGCACCTGAAGTAAAACCCACAAAGCCACTTTCAGTTATCTAGAATTTATTCTTTAACTCTTTGCTGTCCGAGGACTGTCCCCCGTTGACGAGTAAAATCGTCTAGCGTTAACCAGAGTCAAATACTAAACTCTTCATAGGTCACTGAAGACCTAGGAGTTAAGTATATACCCAGAGCCAATGAGTACGCAACGTACGTTAAACTCAAGGCAGTAGTTGTCAAGTTGAGCTGCTACGTCGAATAAAAAAACAAAACTGTCTGAGCACAGCAAACTTCATCAGGGACTGGGGAGTTTATATCATTGTTTGAATTCTAAAAGTGGTCGGGCTGGGGAACTATCCGACCTAGAAGAAAAGGGAGGTCCAGGAGTCACTCCCCGAATTTTTTGAAGCCACGCCCTTTAGACTCTCGGAAAATGCACTTTTGATGTAGGAAGTATGATGTGACGGCACATGAATGGATGATTAAATAAACTACAAACGGTAGCATTAAAACATAGAAACGAAAGAAATAATTTACATCTGCTTATATTTTCAACCAAACTCAAGACAAAATGTAGTGTTAATATCAACACATCCATTGACCAACTATGTACAGTAATAACATTAATTTTGTGTTTCATGTTTTGCAAAAAAGTGGTGGGGCTATAGCTTCACCAGCCCCACCTGTTCTGCGGTCCGTGTTCATGGTGTATTCAAAGCGTCTTCAAACTTTTATTCTTGCTTTGCCAATGACATCATTTGGCCATATAGGATGGACTACGTCATGACGCTCTCTTAGAAATGGCAACTGTAACTTTGCCTTCAGAATCTCAACGAACTGATCAAACCATCAACAAAACTTTCTCACTATTCTGTTGAACACATCTTCCAGGAATAGTCAAGGTTCACTTGAACAGAAGCTTAAAATTGTTCTTCTTCCATCCACCCCGGGAGTAGATCTAATGGTTGCATGCTAGATCATACAGTAATAATAAAAGCTATAAAAGGGAAAGTTAATTGACGAAAAAAAGGAAAAAGGGAAGAGAGAAATATAAAAAGAAATGAGAAAAAAGAAGATAAAGAGAACAGCTAGAAAAGAAAGAAAGAGGAAAGAGCTGACAGAGAAAATAGAAAACAAGAGAAAAACTAAAAGAGAACCAGGGAAAAAAAAAGTTCCTATTATATTTTTACAATCAGCACTGCCTTAGTATCCTGACAAGTGTTGTGCTGCACAGCAACGTTAATCACACTTCATTTGCGGTCATAAGGTTACCAATACGCTACGCAAAACTGTAATTGCTCCGGTATTCAATATTTAGCTACTTCCCCCGCGGATCGAGGTTCACATTACTGAAACTAGATTTTGACAATTTCCGAGTAATCAGCAATTTGGTGGATCCAACTTTAATAATTTGACTATTTCCGGGAGAGGGCTGGTTACTGAACACTGCTACAGCTGACCTGCATTACGACAACGAAAAATCCTAAGGCTAGTCAGATGTTGTCGCTGTCCGTAGCTCAGCTAAATCGCATCTTCGACTCCCAGCAGGGTGACGCAAAGTTGCATTTTTCGCAACAGGTCCTGGTTGGGTCCTAAAACTTCTGACGCTCGAAATTTTCCTTCATCAGAAATATTGAGTTAACCGTTTGTAGTCGAGTGTAAATGCCACAATATTCTTTGAATATACCCTTCACTACACTATCAGCATCACCATCACATACATATTGAACTCGAGACCATGCTGTCGGCAACGAGCTCCATATTTTAGTTGGCAGAGCATCGCACTAAATTTGTGAGGTCGCCGGGTCGATTCCTAGCCGGATGGCCCAAAGTTGCATTTTTCACAAGTCCCGGTTCGGTTTTAAAAATTCTGACACTCGAAATATTCCTTCATCAGAAATTGGTCAGGAGACTCGGCTAACTTTAAAGCGGCTGACAAAAAAAGGATATGATGCCAAGATTTACGTTGGGAAGCTAGGGCACACATACCCAAGCAGTTAGGATGTCGTGATGCCCCGGTTTCGCGAATGGAAACATAGCAACCTTATCTGTAGAGCTTCATTGCTTTACATGTCGTTGTATTACCTACGATTGAACAACATTCTCTTGACCAAGCAAGTTAGTAAACTTCTTATTTGAAAGCCGTATATACTTCATGCCATACCTCAAAGTTAAATGTAATCGCGTCTGTTTTGGACATTGCAGAAACACCTGAAATTTATAAAGGAAATTAACTGACTGCTGACAAACGATTATTGAAGACATTACTTTTAATACCCTCGTATGTTTTATGCATCACAGAGTCGGACTGACCTCTCATTTGGGGCGGTGCCATTATATGAGTGGGGGGGCGGAGTTAAAAAAATATCACTGACATGGGCCCAACTATCGCCTTCTGCTACCGCATACAAACAAATAATCTTAAACTCAAACATGACTAAAATTGAAATAGATTTAAACTGAACCGTGCATTCTTGTTGCACTGATGAATGTTCCCCCCTCTTTTTTCTGCTGTACAGTATTCTTAATGCTGTTCTAAGCGTTCCTAATTCTGTTACTGTCTTGACAGGCGCCTTTAAGTTTATGTTTGCTTTGTGTTCTTGTTTGTTCTCGTAGTGCTTCTCATTCTCCAAAGTTGGATTGTTAACCCTTCCCTGTCCAAGGACTTTCCCCTTGACGAGTAAAATCGTCTGGCGTTAGCCAGAGTCAAATACTAAAGTCCCCACAGGTCACTGAGGACCTATACGGACCGGAAGGAGTTAAATAGGAATTGTACTAATAAAAGCATATCAAATATAGTCAATGAGACAGGGGTGCAGTTACGGCATCCTAAGGGGGCGCATGCGCCATTAGCAAAATGACACATAGGTCAGTCCAAGACTGATGCATCATGGGTTTATGAAATGAAATGGCGGAGCATTTATTTTCCACCACAGCCTTGTTCTGAATGAAACACAATAGACCTCGCATTACCCTCACAAGGAGAATGGAAGGACCCAATGGTTTTCGATACTGTCCAGATGATCGGCAATATGGAAATAGCGAAGCGCGCGAATGACGTCACTGTTATTGATTTCGCAATGTTTGTCTGAGTTTTCTCATTAATTCTAAGTTCCAAACAACAGAAAAAGGGTCATTTGGGGATTCTTTAGAGTCGATTTCAAGTTGGTTGTCTGAGTTTGGTATCTATAAATAGGTTGATTTCGAGAGGGGCATATTTAAGGTACAAAAATCGATGGGGACGCGAACGATTTGAAGCCTCGTGTGTTTGCTTTATTTGGGATGGGGTCGATGAGATGAGCCTGGGTCTTCAGTGATTCAATCAAGAAATATTTCATGTTGGTGAAACAGTCATAGGATGTTTTGAAGGTCGCTCCTACTTCTTTGCAGAAGTAGCCAAGAATTCCCCAGCAGTTTGTATCGAACGATGGAACTGTTCTCCAGTCATCCATGCTCCGCCGAGGAAGCGCAGAATGCCTCCTTGACGATCGCTGGACAAGCTGCTCATCTCTTGATGGAATGGATCTGACCTTGGTATACCTTGTTTGAGATCAATCTGACCAGAGGCTCTGTGCATCAAATCTTGTATCTGCTGAGTTAGGGAGCCCCTAGTGGAAAACCAATGATCCGTCCGCAGTTGACGAGCCTATAATTCCGGTCGGTCTCTCTTCTGGTGGGTGAGGAAATTCTTCAAACATTTATGTTCTAATTGCAAAAGTGAGCAAAGGTGAAATCTGGGTAAGGGGAAAGTCGCTTTGAAAGGTTGGATGACCGTATGGACGAGACAGCTTTCCCTGCCCCTTTTGGCTCTTGCTGTGGGAACAAATCTGGCATGAAGAGCACCGTTTGAAATTGAAGGAATAAGAATGGTCAGATCTCGTTGGTTAAAGGATGGCTCAGAATGGGTGACCAAATATAGCTTACCACTTAGGATTACTATGCGGCAAATAGGTTTACGTAGGGTCAAGTTTTTCCAATGTAAGTACGCCCTAAAACTCTTTGTTTTACAAGAAGTGACAAGTCCAGTTCATACTTAGGTCTACGTAGTCAGCTCACCTTCTCCATCAACACGTACAATCCTTCGTGCTCTTTTATGCGATACAAGTAGAAACCAATACAGTAAGCTACAAGATGAAGCAAGCTTGGTAAAATGAAAGTCCCGAAGATGTGTTTACAATTATTGTACGCCGGTTCCCACAGAGGTTCCTTTGGTAAACGCCTAGCACGCTTAATTTCGCTGACGTTCTTGGCAAAGTGGACCCACCAACGTGTAAGCGAGGAAGGATTCATGTTGTCAATGCCAGATTTGTTAGGTGGAATTGGAGTGATAAGGTGGATTGCGGGAATTGAGCTATTTCCGCTTGGTTGCTAAAGGTATAAATAAGCCGACAGTCAGCACTCTAAAAGGAACGTATACAATAGTAGTTATCGACTGATGGTCACAACTCACTGCTGAGTCACAAAGTATTTCTCTGGGTTCAGTTGCTCAAGGCTACCCTTTCGATGAAAAGAATCATCCATCGTTTCCAAGGCAGTTATTCAAAGCATAAATACGGCCTTTGACGTGAAGATAATATAGCTACCTCCGTACCGCTGCTTTTCTCCAGAGGGCGAGTGAAAAAAAAGATATTTCCCTTGGTGGTTATTCACGCAGTTTGTTTCATTATAAGTGCCACTACGATGGGAAAATCGTCTCCCCGATTTATATTTTATTTAAGAATGCATTTGAAATGAGCAAGAATGGTTTGATCTTAGTTTGTCAATGCCAAATATCCTACCACAGTTATTTAGGTTTTTGGAATGCGTAAATTAGGTAACCTATGACGTCTTCTACTACATGCCAGCATATTAAAATTCACAATATTGTGGTAAATTACTGGACCTCAGGAGCAGAAGTCCTGAAACTTGGCATATGTATGGTAATATATACGAGAAATACATTCCTTTGTAAAAACTAGGGTGTTGCAAAGGTAACCGCTATGTACCAGAAGCATTTTTTACCAGACTTCAGACTACTTTGTACCAGACAAACTTCGTCAGTTCAAATTAAGATGGTTCAGACCTTTGAAATACAATACCTACGTATGTCTGAATCGTGCGCCACAATCTTAAAAAAAAGGAAAGTAGCAAATTTAACTTGAAGCAAAGTGGTTTTGATGGCGACAGGAAAAGATGTTCGTGCAAGTGTATTTTACTTATTACCATGGGCACGCAAGTTTCAGTCATTTTTGCGGTTTATCTTCACAGATATTTTTTTTATTTTGTGCGGAGTAAATGCCGTCATCGGGTATCCAATTTGTATGTTTCGTAAACCTAAATGTCTCTGGATCGACATGACATTTAAGAAATAAGAATGTTAGTCTTCCTCGGCATCTTTCTTGTCTAAGATTTAACACGTTTGAAAATATGTTAGCACAACACATCATATGCTGTGTTTAAACAACACACCAAGGCGTTTATTTGACTGCGTTAACGGCAGTCTGATATTGCTAAAGGTTTTTAATGTATCTTGCGGTTCAAACTAGGGTAAGCCAAGGGCTCAGAAAAAGTTTGAGTTCCAGTCAGGACTCGAACCACCAACCTTCTGGATGCTAGCCAGACGCTCTAACCGTCGTACCACCACAACCCAAATGGCAGATCAAAGTTACTTTAGGTATTTAAATTTACTGTACTTCCAGCCGTTACCTATATTAGTAAATCTCGATAAATCTTCAGTCAGATTAATTATGTTAGAGTTCTTAAGTCGTTTGTTCAAAGGGTGGTTATGAATCCAGTTGATAAGTGCTAACGAGTGAACAGCATTACCCACGCATTGAACAACCAACCGGTGAGTATCTACCTATTAAATAAACGAAATTTAAGCTCAGTTGTTTATTACTTGAATAGCGCTGCTCACTTGCTATGACGTATCCCTGGAGAAGCTATCCAGGCCCGTAATGGTTCAATGCTATAGCGTCTGGGTATCATCGAGGAGGTGGCGGGTTGGATGCCTTATCACAGTTTCAACAGTAAGATTCATTAAAAGCCTTAAACCTTTTAACAGGTCAAGAAAACACTAAAAAATCAAGGAAAAATTCTACCTGAACTCCTGGTGATGGTCAGTGTCACCGCTAACGTGCGTGAGAATGGACTTTCAGTGCAACAATTTTCCGTAGACTTCGAAAATCCATGTCTCAAGTCGAAAATCCAAGGGGAGACTGGCGAAAATGTAAACGATTGGTAAGGGTCCTATACACAGGACTTAGAGTTAACACCAAGATGTCTAGCAACTAGATGTCTAGATGTCTATTATAACACACCTCAAGGTGTGTTTCTTACTTGTCCATTATTAGACACACCTTTAAAGCATGTTTTGTGTCTTTAAATACATGCTAAGATATGCTACTTCAACACCAACTCTTTCAATCCAACGCTCAAATATCCCACGTCAATGTAAAGTTTCAACATTTGCCATTTGCACCAGCGACCTGCGCGTACTTCGACTCAAAACGGAGTTCTTCTTTAATATTCGCAAAAATAAAACTTAGAAAACTTCTTTTACAATGTTTCAGGTAATTAGGAAGTCAGAAACATTTTCATACTTCCGGAGTCATAAATTCTCGATAACGTTTTTCGCCTCAGTACTTGGGAGTCGACTAACGAAGAACGAAATAAGTTGAAATATTTACTTATAAATATAATAGCCCAGCAAATTAGTTTAAATAAAGCCATAATGGAACCTTGTAATGTCTTTTATAAAAACCTTTTAATGACTAACGTTTCGTAACCAAATAACGAAACGTTAGTCATTAAAAGATTTTTATAAAAGATATATTTAAACTTGGTAAATAGGCTTTTTTCGCAATCAGGTGAAGTATTAGCCATATTCAAAGTGCTACTCTGGTTTCGTGGCCAGCAAAAGGTACATGCAATTAGCCCAAAAACTTTTCTAGT
>JBAHVQ010218697.1:0-11295 GCA_036872915.1 Nanipora kamurai
CTGACAGACCGTCGAACTCTTTTGAAATGTAATAGAATCCACTTCTAGTCAAGCTGTAAACACCGCTTACGTGAAACAAGATGGCGGCTACTATAGTACCAGTCTTCTCGGGCATACCCTAGTACCAGCCATAATTAAAACAAAAATGCAAACACTTTTGGTGTGAAAATGTGCTTTATTGTTATCATGTTTTTCAAGAGACCAACTTACCTACCTTTCCCTTTTACCGAAAAAAATGGGGTAAGATAAATAGTGAAAACGCCACGGAGCAATTTTCCACCGGATACTTAACTTGAACCAATCTCGTCCAGAAATTATTCTAGGCTTAAAATTCAATTAATGAAAGTAAAAAGCTACTTAGTACATATTGTCAGCAAGTTTTCTTTCAATTTTTATCACTCTACATAAAATATATCTTTTAGCTATATGTAATGGAAACGTTTTACCACGGTAGCGTGACACATGTCACGCTTCTTACCTGCAAAAACCTCTCACTGTCTTCGCAAAGGAAAAACTCTAACTGTATATTTTGATTTTCAATTTTGACTTTCGTTAAGAGCAAACAAGTTTACGGTGGTAAAAAACGAGATTTGTCAGTGAGCAAAAAATAGGCCCTTGATTCTCATTATGTGTTACATTATTAATTATTATTAATTATTATATTAATTATTAATTACATTTGTAATTAATGTAATTTTGCACGGCCCTTTGAAAATCACTTATGTGAAAGGTTACCGTGCCAAAAGATTTTTAATAATAACAATAATAATAATAATAATAATGCTACGTGCGTTACATTTAAGGTCACGTGACAGCCTTAAGCTACCAGTACACACTTGCTATCAGATATTTTTGGATTCTACTCACGATAAGGTTTAATTTGATATATGATCGCCTTTGCCACCTCAGGTGGTACCGATCCGCCATTTTTAGCCACTTGGCTCATGGACTAATAGTAAAATGACGCCCACATGCTGGGTAGAAGGCATGCTCATTGAGGTGAAACGAAGGCAACAATATTCTTCCCAGTTGCTGTGGTGAACCTTCCCATAATCATTGCTTAAATTCCTTAACATGCAAGATTGGCCACTTGAGGTTTCAACTTCATAGTTACCAGTAAAAAAATGTTTATGTATTGGTAAAATCTGAGTTTACGAATTGTCTTTGATGCACTATTTTGTGTTATTGGTCAAAATCAGAGAAACAGGATGTTTCTTGACTCGATCGACGTTTGATCTGAGCGTGGTAGCCTTCAGCTGGATAAGAATTTTTTTTGCACCGATGCCTCCTCTTGTTTTATCTATAATGAGTATGCTTTTGATGACCAGTTGTAAAATTTAAGGTGTCTACGCAACGAAAATTAAGTTTGTCTTATAACTCTTATAACGCAAACATCCTTTATACTTTTTCGATATCTCACTTAGTTCTTAAGATATTAAGATTTATGTGATACGTAAATTACACCCTGTATACTTCACATGGCATACTTGTGTCTTGGATTTTATAACATATTAGTTTTCTAGTTGTGTTTTGTTTTATACCGTAACAACTAATGAGATTTTTGCATGTGTACCTCATCGTTCGTTACTTCTGGCCATCCACTCCATTCTTGATGACGAACTTCTATATCTGTTAAAGCATATACTTTTGACTTCACCTGTTGGTTAAATATAATAGATATAAAAAATTAAAAAATAAACGGTGAAAGATACTATTAATAAGAGTCCACTTTCAGGTTAATAAATATTTAAAAAACGAGGAGGAGTGTTTTAAATCCGATAAAATACGTACGACGAGTTTTTTGAATGGCTTCAAAAACGAACCCCTAAATACGCTTATTGGCGAAAAAGTTTGAAAATTCATTTTGGCTAAGCAGAGAAAATTCGACGAGAAAAACGAGCGTCTCTTTATCACATATAAAGATACGACACGGTTATGATTTTCCTTGTAGATAAGCAAAAGGTTTGGGAAACAGTCGGAACTTAAGAATGCTTAAACTGACGTGAGTGAAACGTATAGTAGAAAAAAGTTGGTGGTGCTTTTACGGTATATTGAGAAGAAATCATGTCACAAAAAGATGACCAATAGGATTTAAAAATCGATAACAAACTAGTTACTTAGATGTAAATGATGGATAGTCATTTGCTATTTTAAAACGTCGATCAGTTAACCGAAAAGGGGGAGGATCGGGCAGAGGCCTCAAGGGAATGGTAATACGCAAAAGGTAATAAGCAACGGGTTAAAACAAAAGAAAACCCAAGGGAATGAGGGATACACGTCAATGCTTTTTATGCTAGGAAAAACCATTATATTGTGAGAAGGAAAATGCCATAAAATAAAAAATACAAGCCAATGTATTTACCATTCCCTGCTAGACAAATCATTAGCTTGTGAAGGGATGAATGAGACAAACTGAAATAATTACTAAAATAAAATCTGAGAGAATAAAGCTCACAAGCTAACGTTTTTATCTGCCCTTGCAAGACAAAAACAGTAACTTAGTGAGAGATCAAATGACAGAAAAGCGCTCATTGATTCCAAGAGGATAAATGGTTCCAAGTTTCAAAATGAGCCGTATTTCTTGTCTTTTGCGGCTGTCTTTTGTGAGATGGCACAGATTTTCATATCAGTAAACGAACATTTAGTGCTATTAAAATGCCGCGAAACGGGTTTATCAACATCATTGTGGATGTTAATGACTATCCATCACTTGCATCTCGTTAACTAGTTTGTTATCGATTTTTAAATCCTATCGGTCATCTTTTTGTCACCCGATTTCTTCTCAATATAAAAACACTACTTATTTTTTTCTATTTTACGTTTCACTCCGACGAAGGGCCTTCGCTCGAAACGTCAGTTTAACCATTCTTAAGTTCCGGCAGTTTCTCAAATCTTTTGATTATCTACAAGCCGTTCAATACTGCCGACGCAGTACTCTACTTTTATATGATTTTCCTTTGTACTTTCCTCTTGAATTATTAACGGATTTTGAACGTTTGAAAATCCATTTACCTATTTGTAAGTAGGAGATCAAGATGACAGCAAATCTAAACGTTTTTGATCTATTCAAATCATCTTTATAAACTAAAAACCACTCTGAAACTGGACATTTCCAGTTTCATTGCAGTTTTTAGTCTCTGAAGATGATCTGAATAGATCGAAAACGTTTAGAGTTGCGGTACAATATCACCTTTTCGCCTCTAGAATTTTAACATAATGCTGATCTGCTGCGCAAGAAACTGTTGACTCTGAACCACCTGAATTTCCAGACCATCTGGACACAGAATACGTATTCTGTGCTCTAGGCAATCTCTGATTCTGATCACTAAGTTCACGAGATTGATTAGCGTTCTTTGAAGCATTTAGGAGTCAAAGTACAAGTCAAAGTACAAACAACGCGCGGGAAAGTGAAGAACCAAAGCACTAACGAGGCGCTCGTATAAAATGACATCATGCGTTCTGACCGAGCTCTCCCCAAGAAGATTTAATGAATATTTTGCAAATATTGGATTGAAATATCCGCGGTTTGAAATTAAATCATAAATCATTGTTTGCACCGTACAGTAAAAATGCTGTTTGATTGAATTAAATAATATTTGCGGATTGGATTGAATGCATATTTTATTGTATTGAATATTGCTTCAAATGGGCAGGCATTTTGGGCCCTAATAAAAAAATGAAAAATATATTGCATATTTTTGGCTAGCCTGCTAATTTGACCTTTTTTCATAATCTTTTTCGTAAAATTTGCCAGAATAAAAGACATTTGAATAGTATTCTAAATGGGCAGGAGTTAAATTAAAAGAAACTTTGCTTTTCCTTTGAAAAAGACAGCCGTTCTGGCAGGGTACACAATGTTAAATTTTGACTTCAAAACAAAATAGTTCGAAGGCGTTGTAAGTCTACTTTGGCTCCAGAAAAATGATAAATACAACACAATTGATATACTTAGGTCCATTTGTTTTCAATTTAAGATTCCAACAACACCGAATAACATAAAAATTTAAACAACATAACATATTCACAATGTTTCTGAACTTCTTCTTTAAACGAATTTAGGCTCAGATTCAGGGTTAGAAGAGACAAGTCGTATTTCTGTTCAAGTTCAACAATTAAAAAGTTCGAAATGGCATATGCTCCTCGAGCTTGTTAACTCAGAAAAGGTATGGTAAAAACTTAATAAGCGCCCAGTCTCGAATAAGCGCCCACTCTCAAGGTCCAAAAATTTAATAAGTGCCCAGAGCGGTTAATCGAATAAATACGGTATATACACCAAGCTACCACATGACACACAACATCGGCCAATTTAGATAACTTACAATAAACTTCGAATAAACTTCGAATAAACTTGTTGTGAAACAAGACAAATAAAGACTCAGGTACGGGTATATCAATTTTTCACCGCTAAAAGAGTATTTAGCTTACTGGATGTAAATTAGAGTCAGAACAGCAATTTTCTTTTCTCTCAGTCGATAATGTGCGGCAAATTGCTCGAATAATCTTTCCTAGTAGGACCGGGGCATCGGTTTGTTAATTAATTTTCTGGATGCATAAGTTGTTCTGTGTAGCGAATGACAAGCTGCCATACATTCAATACCAATATGACTACGACCAATCAGATAATGCGATAGTTAAGCCTTTACAGGGTCCATTTGTTTCCCGGACAAATAGCCGTAGATACGAGATTGCGAGAAAACACCTTGGCCCGGTTGTATGGATGTCTTAATCACGTTTTAATCACCCGTCGCGTTATTCAAACGTTAAATTCTCATGTTGTACTCTGATTTTGACTGGCTAAAAATTAAGCTTGTATCATGATTAAAATTGAACATCGTTTCATAGAATCGGCCCCTGAACTTGATGTCCTAGACGAAATGGCTGCAGAAACGGACGTTATAAGGTTCGCTGTATAATGAAGGCACGTGTAAAAATCAAGTACAAATTTAGCAAAAATTTAAAAGAAAACTACTATTTGAAGTTCATTAACCTGAGCTTACCTCTGCGACAGTTTTGGTTCCAGGAAACGATAGTTCATGTCGGTTATTTATACATCTAATTCTTAGATTAACCTGAGGGGCTTTATTTTGCCAATTGCTGCAGGAAAATACAAAAAGGTACTTCAAAAAATTGTGGCAAAATAAATGTCATTTACTGGCTATGAATGCGCGTTTAAATGTCCTCACCTTGTAACCGTTTGGATAAAATATACAGAACTTACTTATTACGTAAACGAGCAAACCCGAGGAAGCACAGTGCAATTACTAAACAGCATAAACGAGAGTTAGATATAAAGCCAGCAAGCAAAATTAGGATTAGATTTACGGCAAGCAATAAAGAAAAATTAGGTCAGTGGCCGTTTAGGGTTAGGCTTTCATTTCATTTTAATTCCTTTTTACCAGATTTTACGAACTTGAAATATTCTCCTCAGTGGCATAGCGAGGGGCAGTTGCCATTTTGCGTAAAAACACGGGGAGCCAAATTGTGATGTCATGATTTTTTATAAATATTATATATTTATTATTTTTATTATTAATCATATTTGGATACGGTAGTCCTTCAGTCTACGAATGGACTGCTTTCCAAAGAGCCGTATAAATTAGTACTACATAAATATACAAAAGTTAAAAACTATATACAATAACATTAGATTAATCAATTAAAACTATTTACAAGAACTAAGAAAATTAAATGGATAATTCGTATACTCTTATATTATAGTCAGTTCGTTAACTCGTGCTTCTGTCTCTGAATAGAGCCCGGAATCGATCTAAGGAAATATTGTTGTCTTTAAGATGTGGTGGCATATCATTCCACGTTTTGGTACCAGAATAACTTATGCTTTTCTTGAGAAAATTCGTTTTAGGTTTTTCTAGTGCGTAATTTAATTTATTACTGCGTAAGTTGTATTCCTGGTTGTATGCGACATTAAATACGTTGGAAATACTTTCTGGATATTCCCCTCTTCTTATTTTGTACATAAAGACAGCTTTGTTTTCCTCCCTTCTCTCCGCCAATGGCATCCAGTTTAATTCTCTTATCATGTCAATAGATCTAACATCGTAAGGTTTGCCAGTAATGACTCTTGCAACTCTATTTTGCAGTTTTTGCAGTTTTTCAAGTAAATAATTACTGTAAATAATGCATTACATATGCATACAATAATGCAAAGTAAATAATGCCTTTTCATCGCTGTCTGGACAAATTCATGGCTACCTAATACGGATTCAATGCTCGTAAAAATGAGTCGTCTTTCTACATCTTATCAAAGCGATCGAAACCGCAGATTGCAAGTAAATGCTCAGAAAACTTTCTTTGAGACATGTGCACGCTCATCAAATTCAAAATCTCAGAAAAACAATTTCTAAGTCCCTAACAGTAATCAACCCCGCAACCTTCTGATGACGGATGAGACGCTCCAACCATTGAGCTACGAAGACTCACGTCTTTACATTTTTACCATATCGTGGCTTCCGCTTAGGCAGCACATAGGATAAATCTGCACCTTAGCTCGCCATCTAAATCTTGGTTGCTCAATGGTTATAGCACCTCACACGCCCGTCTAGGGCTCAGAGAACGTTTTTCTGAGATTACTCGATTGACGAATGTTCGTATTTCTTTAGAAATACACGAAGCTCCTACAAGCAAAATAATGTGTGTTTAACATTCAAAACTTTATTTGTTTGGAAAAAAACGTTGCGCTGAAGTGGTTCACTTCTTACTCAACCTTAAACCACGAAAGAATAAAATTAATCATCCGATATCTTGACGAGTTCAGTTTACTATGGCCAAATGGCTCGTATTTTATTTTATTAGCTATTTAAAAATTTCAATTCAAATTTTCAATGAATCAATTAATTAAATGAATTACACACATTTATCTAATTTATTTAATAAATGAATAAATGAGTAAATAAAAAATACGCAAATAAGCAAATAAATAAATGTATACCATTCAAGATTTCACAATAATATTGCTTGCAATATGCTTGTTCATAAGTTAAATGGTTCTTTTTTACCTTGAAGGTCCTCCATTTTTTACAATCGTTGAACATTGTGCACTTGTCTCAACAGTGTTGCACGCTGCATTTGGGGCTAATAGCACGAGAGTGGTCTCGTCTTTAAGACTTAGACTTGATAAGATTGTCTACATAAAAAAAAAACATATTTAACCTCTAATTTGGAGAAAACTCCGTCATATTTTACATCAATCTCAGTCACTTTTATACCATTCAAATTCACAGCAATACTAAGCACTGGAGTTAGCTTATGCTGTTCAGTGTGGTAAACGTACCTGTTCTCTATCTTTGTTCTAATGTACAACAGTTATTTGTGGAAATTAATTTCGCTTTACTTACGTCGTCCGATACAGTCATGTTTTTGGGCCAATGTGATAAGCTTTGCAAAGACTTTGGAATACCAAGTTGTATTTCTAGGTTCTTTTTCAACATTTCTATAAAATCAAACAATGGTATAATTTTATAACAGTGATTTTGGAAAAATACTCTATTATTGCTAAATACACTCTTTTTTTAATCAATTGCTATTATAAATTCTGAAGACTCAAATTATAAAGCATACTTCTGTTGTTTATGATGGTTTGTTTTATATAAATAGTTTGAAAACATTTTTCTGTTCAAGTAGAGTTACAGAAACACTAGACGAAGATTTAAAGTCTCGAAATGTCGTGAAATCTCGCCTTTTGTTTGGGTGTTCTTGTTGCGATTGCTCGTTCCCGATAATAAATTCATTCCAATGAATCATGGGAAATACGGAAAAGGTTTCTTACTTCTTGAACTCATAGCAGCATAAATTATTTGAAGACGAAAAAAGTCAATGTGGCCTACTATTTCGTTCTCAGGCTCATTTGCCCTCCTGTTCTAAGAAAAAAAAGATTCTCGCTGGGCCTAGTCACATGCCTCAACAAATTGTACTGTATTTGTATACAGGGGTGACTCTAGCAGGAAAGTTGAAAAATTCGGTCATTCATAATTCTCCTTACTGAACAACTTTCCCTTTTGCCACCCTTATCATGGTCTTTTCTCGCAATGATCAGTTCTCCCCGGTAAAATAAAATAATAAATAATAAATAAATAGAATAATAAAATATAAAATAATATAAAATAATAATAATAAAAATAAATAAAAGTTAAAAGATAAATAAAAGTTAAAGATAAATAAAAGTTAGAGTGCTGCGTCGGCAGTTTTGAACGGCTTGTAGATAGTCAAAAAGTTTGGGAAACTGCCGGAACTTAAGAATGTTTGAACTGATGTTTCGAGCGAAGGCCCTTCGCTCGAAACGTCAGTTTAAGCATCCTTAATTTCCTGCAGTTTCCCAAACGTTTTGACTATCTACAAAATACAACTCAGATTTGTTGAATTGCACGGCGACGAAAATTTGGCGCCTGTGCCACAGTACATTTAGCAAAAGCAGTCCACGGGATAACAATTTTCATTTCCCCCCTAAGGACATCTGGTAATGTCCATTTTTGTAACATCTGCTTTTGGAGTCTGGACACTATTCATACTGGAGATAAGGCAGAAGAAAATAAAAGTTCATAGGTATTTTAAGTAGGTATTAAATTCGAGGTATTAAATGCCAAAACCAGCGTAGGTACTCCACTACCACATATTTTGAAAAGGATTATAAGGTACAAAACAAAACATAATCCGAACAGCAGCATCTTGTAAACCCAAGATTTGAGTTAAACGCACGACAAAGAAGTCACCAAACCCAAGATTTGTTTTTAACTCAAATCTTGGGTTTACAAGATGCTGTTGTTCGGATTATGTTTTGTTTTATATTTTTTCAAATTGTCGGCTGGTATTGGGTTGTTTTTTATTCTTATAAGGTACGGTTCACGCTAGATCAGATAGTTGTTTGGGACGGCTCGAAAACCAGAACGAACTGATCTTTTGACAAACGAAATTTGCGTACAAGAACAACTTTACCGCAGAGTGCTTTGGTGGTGCTCCATGCAGCCTTCAAAGCGGAACAATTTGTTATAAAAAGTATTTTGGGCCATTTCCCTGTGGTTTGAGCAGAGATCAGAATTGTTCTGAAGATAAACAAACAAGACGAAATTGCACTTGCTTGGCGCATTATAAACTCGAGATTTTGCGCGACACGTTTCACATTAAACTGGGTAGCTTTTTGGGCAAGCACAGCAATGTATCTGTTATGGAGTGAACAACTCCCATTTATCTTAGTGTATGCTAAGTTACATATCGCCATACATATTTTCATTTACTCTCAAATATTTACTAGCACTTTATTGCCTGTTATCACGCGGAGTCATCAGTAAGGGAACCGCGGCGAATTTCTAAACTGCTCGAGATTGGCGGCTTCTCGCTAGCGATGAATACACGGTATATACAGCTGTTATAACGACAGTCACGACATAAGCAACAACTGAAGTCTAATACTTTTACTATTGGGCTGTATATATTTTTTTCTTGGACAGTTTTCGTTATTCAGCTCGAATCTCTCTCGAACCGCTTCACCCCAATTAATCCCCATACCAACTGAAATTATTAAATCTATTAAATAATATAAATGATATAATATGTACAGTATACTAACCAACTGATTCACTGTCATTTAGTATAATAGGGACAGTTTGGTCTCTCCATTCAACATTAAATGTCAGTTTTCTTCCACAAGGTTTATTTCGTCGTGACAACTGAGCTTGTGTTTCCACACTATAGAAAAACATAATTAGTTGCACTGGAATCCACTGGTACGTCATAATTACATGGGTGGAATCATAGAAAGCTTAGAAGTGAAAGTAGCTGAATTTATTATTTGTTTTCGTCGGTAATGACGTGATAAAAATTATTTACCTCATTTATCGCTAGCGAGAAGAAGCGAGTAGCCGGGTTTCGAGCAGTTCAAAAACTCGCCCCGCTCCCTTATACTGACGGCTTCATCTGATACCATAGATTTCAAAATTGTTCAAAAATTAGACAAGGTTGCCAATTAACATCAACATTTGAAACCCAAAACTTAAGAAATTTTGAAGTAGTTCAAAGACAGTATAGGAAGCCGTGAAAAAAACAGCAAAATATTGAACACCCACAATTTCACTACCTCGTCGCAAACTACAATATTTTAAAATAGCTTACAGATAACCAAAAGGGTTGGGAAACCGCCAGAATTTAAATTTAGAGAAACCCCCGAAATGACCAGAAACGAACAAAAGTTTAAATGATTTTACCGTAAATTTCGGTACCACTTATCCGACAAGTCACGAAAACAACACGTTCGTGGGCTATCGTCCACTTCTGGACGGACATACAGATCTACTTGAGTATGTCTAGAAGTGTTTGCTTGATATTACTTGCCAGTCCTGTCTAATTTTTAAAACAATATAGAAAGCTTTGGTTTCGAGCGAAGCCGTCGTCAGGGGAAGCGAAGCGAGTTTTTAAACTACTTGAAGGTCGGCAGCCTTTCTCTTCTCGCTAGCAATGGGAAAAGTAAATACAGTCTATAACGTCAGTGACGGCATAAGTAAATACTAAAGCCAACTATTCTAACCGCTAGGCTGCCTATGATCCCCGGGCCCAGCGTGCCGAAGGCCCAAGCGGGTGAGGGTACTAATCTCGACCATCTCCGAGTCCATTTTCCCGGGTGATGACTAGCGAAACAAAATCCTGCTTTGCGTATGGGTATAGTTACATATTTGTATAGAACTCCGGACCAACTTGACCGCGTCACAACGTGGAGTTTTTGTAACAAGTTGCAAAGTGATTGGCTGCCGTTTCATTTCAAATTTTAAACTTACGACAGTTGATATGGCGAAATCGTTTCTAACGATATTTCAAAATTTAAATTTTGTTGTGGTTTTGAGTGGTTTATGAACGTAGTTGGAAAGGCGAACAGGCAGCCAAGGCTCGTCGAATTAAATTTTACGGAAGTGTTAAGGGCACCATAACCAAAGGACTAAGGCCGTGGTCTTAAGGTAAAGATGCTAAACATTTTCATTTTTATATTTGTTTTTATTGCTTAGCTGAGATTGCAGTTGAAACCAAGAGAGGCTTTATTGTGTTTTGCTGTACGTCTGTGGTAAGCTAAAAACTCGGAGTCTTGTATTATACGTTTCACTCCGACGAAGGGTCAGTTTCTTCACGCTTATGTTCCGGCAGTTTCCCAAAAATTTTGATTATCTATTTGTTGAACAACTGGGTGAATTGTTGCGCTTGACGACAGGCTTTCATTTATGCAGGGTTCGTACAGATTCCTCCGTAAAAATTTCCAAAACTTTTCCAAAAGTTTTCCACAGCCTCTCAACCAAAATT
>JBAHVQ010218716.1:0-11294 GCA_036872915.1 Nanipora kamurai
TGCGCACAATGCAAAGCGGCAATGGCTCATCCTGTAGAGTGCTCAATATGACTTAAAAGCCATAGAGCGTATATATACATATATATACATATACTGTATATGTATCTATATATGTATATATATATGTATATTAATATGCATATATATACATATATTGTATATTGAACGAAATAGTAACGCCCAGAACCAAATTCGAAATAAAGGCATTATAAAGTTTTCATTATAAGTTTCGTTGTATCCATCATCACTTATCTCTAAAGATCTCGTGATGTATTTAACGAACGTAAGACTGAAATTTTCTTCTGTCGTTATTTCAAATTTTTGCAGGTGATTAATATTTCTTTCACAACGATTATAAGACTCCATAAGCTTGTATAGCCAGCTACCTTGTTAAATAAATAATGTATAGCTATTGGAATGTTAACTTTGTTAACTTTTTTAGCTACATTAAGACTGTGAGTTAAATTAGTTTTAGAAATAAACTCCTTACCCCTCCTGCTTCCAGTGAGATTTCCGTGGCTACATATATTGCGTATGCAGAAGCTCCAAGGAACGCCATGACAATCAAATTCATAAAGAATCTCACAGCATATAGTTTGTCCCTTTTCTCACTGGATCGATTCTTAATTTTTTCCAAACTCTTGAGTTCGTCTAGTGCTCCCTAAATTGAAAGAAAATATAATGATCCCTCGGAAATGGAACTTATACGCATCTTTGCTTTTTTTACAGCGACATTTTATCATTTTATCATCAGAGTGATAAAATTGACCGATAAATTTAAAAATATCACACGTTCAAAAAATTGAAATAGTAAGATGCAAGAATTTAAGTTGAAGATTGTCACTAGAATTAGCTAAAGACTTTTGATCTGTTGCTCCTCAAAGTTAAATAGGGTTATAGTGATTAAGGTAAAAAGTGGTCAAGGCTTGAATTTCAAGATTAGACAACATACATCAATTACGAGACCAAAGTTGAGTTGATCTTTTCAAGGAAAAAATGCGATCGGAAGAACTGTTATGGCACGTTTTATAAAAATTTGCACGGATGCTAATTAGAACTGAATACAGAAACAATTCTCTTTCTGTCGGCGGAAATATTGTCATACGTGCTGAGATAGGTGTGTGTAAAAATATTCGTAAGTTTGGATATAACGCTATGCACCGCACCATTGGCCCATCAATTTGTACTTTTTCAGAACGTTATTTTCGGTGAATTCCTCCTCAAGCTCATTCATACCACAGGTTTTTCAAATTCTAAGGTGGTTCTACTGTCAACATACATGTAGATGGCACTAATGTTTTTGTGCAATAGCGTACCGAAAGACCACTTTTACCGATTTTCTTAATGATTTTGAACGTTTTCAAAAAATAATTTTATTATGCGTAAAAGGACTCGAAGCCGTAAACAATGCCTTTTACATTTAGTGATATATTCAAATTTGTTGGCAATTTTGGATTAGATACTCTGCAGGGTTATGTTTTTCACATATATTTACGTTTTTCATCGTAAATTTCTGTATAGTCTCCTTCAGATGGCAATTATGGATGCCTGGACGGAAAGAGTAATGTTGTCAGGAGTGTTTTGTTAAAATTAGAAAAGGCTCGTTCCATTTATATATGAACTTTGTTCACTATTTGTTACCGTTTTATAAAATTTTGAGTTTGTCAGTTTTCGTCGTCTACGACCTCATCAGAAACTGAGGTCGCAGACGACGAAAAGCTCAAACTCAAAATTTTATAAAACCGTGACAAGTACACTGCATTTGCAATAAAACACTTTTATGTTCATCAACTAAAGTGGTGTTTCACCAAGTTTTCAGAAAATTGGTAGGATATAAAAATAAAACAATCCCAGTGCCAGAAAATACTGACCCAAGAACTGTGCTAAAGTGAATCTTTCATAACAAAGAACATGATTTTCAAAAATAATTGTAAAATATGCAAGTGAAACGAACAGCCTTGTGCAGTTTCAAAGTTGGAACTGATAATTTTCCATCCTGATATGGCGACATACAAGCCTTGACATTTTTAACCCCTTCGGTGCGTGAAGGTGGCAACATTAGCGACCAACATAATAACATTGAAAAGTGACTTGAAGTTCATATTGAAAGCGGCCATGGCCGCTACGGCCGCTATGGTTCCTACGCCACTGCAATATTCAATATAATATGGATAGTCAATTTCTAGATTCATGCACCTCAGAATGATTGATATTTTCAAGAGACTTCCTTGCTTGAACCTAACCATGGTTATGGAAATGTCTTTACGTTGAACACATTTCAACCCTAACGGAATAAATAACTTTGTAAATATTCCATTTTGTTCTTTGTTAAATTTGTTTGTTTCAGAATTTCTAGTTTGGTTTTTATGAAAACTAAATAGAACAAATAAATTAAAGAAAGCTTGTTTGGCCAAACGTCGACTGTATTCAAGTCAAAACGACTTGTTGTAAGTTTTGTATTCTACGTTTCATTATAGAATTGTCTATAATCTTCAGTACCTCCCTAATTACATGTAATACTTAGAATCTCCATAAGCAAATTCCTTCACTCGATTTATAATGTTTATTTTAGTTCTAATTTTCATAGAAAATAAATTGTAAAATCAGCAGCTAATATGTAACGGTGATTGCACTAAGATATTACAGCAAATCTGTTGGCTGTCCTTTCCAAAAACGTCCCAAAAAATTCCCAAGATCTCGGTCGGCAAAAAGATCTCACGAAAGTTCCCATCACATCAAAAACATCCCCAAATCTTGAGGTAAAATCTCAAGTCAAGTAACATTGCAGTGAATTTAATGACGAACCCCTGAAATTCTGCTAAACAACGTAACCGTTCTCGGCAACGGATTGATCATTTGCGCGATTTGGGGAAAAAAATCCAACAACATCCAAATTTCGCCAATAGCTATCCCCGAGAATCATGATGAACGTTTTGTCCGACATGTTCGATTTATAGATAGGAAAACTGAATTACTACAATAAAACAGATTTTTTTGCAATCGTATCTTATTACAACAGCTAGTATACTATCTTGTGTGACTCCATTTGCAATGAAAATGTTACTTTGATTTCTATTTCTAGGCAGAAATAAAAGCTCACAATACTGACAAAGAGGAAAAAACTCACAAAGAATTTCAGTCGTTATTTTGACGCAATACCGTTGTAAGCAACTTTAGTCTCTACTAAATTTCGAAGGGCCACCCAGAAAAAAAACCCAAAAAATTAACGACAAAAAAAAACCAACCAAAACATGTTTGCTGCTGGGTAAACGGTTCTACCTACAATAAAGTTAAACAATAAATAAACTCAAATACTTTGAACGGATTTTTGTCTCTCAGAAATAGCAGTAAAATAATGAACAGGAAATAAATTGAGTGCTGATACCTTTATATCGTTGGAAAAGTTATGTTTCTGTCTCTTCGCCGCCTTCTCTTCTGTGATACAGAAATCCCACGCTGCAAACACTTTATTGCAGAAGGAATAAAACTGACCACCAGATTCAACATAATTCTCCTTAAAACTCTTGGCCAGACTGAAACAAATGCAAAAGTTAAAACAGTACTGATAATATTATTTTTGTAGTTAAGTCAAGCGAGCAAAAACAGGTAAACAGGAAATAGATCTAGTAATTTTTCAATTGGACCAGATGATTTTAAATAGTTTTTAAAAAGGAGGATGGATGTGTCATGTTTTAGATTTTTATCACTTTATATTACCCTGAGTATGACTCTGAAATAAAATTGAAACACTACACATCTATCCTCATGGATAATGTTAAGTTGTCACGAGAACTTTAACTTGCATTTTCACAACCTTTCAATCCATATTATCTTACAACAATGTGAGCAAAGAGAAAGTAATTCCTGTTACGGCCTTGGAATGTATCAGGTCCCATAAAGGCGTTTTTAAAAACTGTTGATATTTCAGCAAACATACTTCAGTTTTTTTAAAAAAAAGCAGTTGATTGAAAACTTTAGAATAACATTCTAATTTAAGCAGATATTCGGCAGTATGTTTAATACTTTTTATATGAAGGAGGATAAGAATACAAGGCACTTTGGCAGTCAAGGGATTAAATGCGATAGTTTTTAGCTGAGGTCATTTTTAATTTCCTGAAAAAAATCGTATAGCCTTAGCCAGGAAAAAAATAATAAATGAATAAAAAATTATAATGGTAGTTATTAATAATAATAATAATAATAATAATAATAATAATAATAATAATAATAATAATAGCTTTATTTCTCTATTTCTATTAATATACAAGTTAAACTATATTAAAATAAAAGTATTTATTAAAAACTAACCTATTTGTTAAAACTAACATTGCACAATTTTAAAACAATTCAAAATATTTATCTAAAAAATGTATATAATAGTAAGACTGATGTTCAGTAAATGTATGAGTCTAATTTAAGCGGGCGATAGCATTGTCAAGGGAGAAGTCTACATTTGTTGTATCGAAAGATCTTCTTGTAGACCTTGATCCTCCAAAAAGCAAAGCAGGACGTATGAGTGCGAAAGAAACGTATGCCCTTACCCATGACATACTATTAGCATAGCTCTCTCTCTTCTTTTAATAATAATAATAGTAGTAATAAAGGCCAGATATGGTACAATTAAGGAAACAAGAGCAGGATTGTCCAATAACTGATGATGTCATTCTAGGAGATACAGGATAGATAAAAGAAATTAAAAAAATAGACAAGTATAAAGAACGAAAAACAAGAGAATAAGAACCTGTGATCAATTAAAAAGGTAGAAGTAGTTCCAGTTGTTGTACGGATTTCGGATGGTGTAAAGAAAATTTGAGCAATGGATTAACAAGATTGGGATAACTGAAAGTTGAACATGTTCAAAATACGACACCTCTCGGAACAGAAAGGGTACTCAGGAGTGTATTACCCTTATGAAAATTCTACATGCCAGATTTCACATGTGAAATTGGAACACGTGAAGTTATTGCACATGTGATAACATGGGAATCACATATAAACTACATGTAGCCGACATGTGAAAGATATGTGTAAAACATGTGAAATTAAATTATACGTGAAAATAAACGTTAAAAATTTCGAAATGTGAAAAACCACATGTGGAATTCTTCACATGTGAAATTGAAACACAGTTTAGTTGTTCACATGTGATCACATGAAATCACATGAAATCACACGTGCGAAGTCATGTGTAATTTTCAAGAGGGTTAGAATACCAGACATCCCAATGTCACCTTAGTCTACTGGTTGCAGACAACTGAAACTGACGAGTGCCAGCACTACATTAAGCCGTGTAAATAATTAATAATAATATTATATAATAGAGTTATTTATTACTAATTATATAATATAATAATATTAATATAATTAGTAATAATAACAATGCTAATAACAATAACAATAATAATATGTTATTGAGGCTAATAACCCTTCCACTGCCTCTAGTTAGGCGGTGTTCGACTTGAGATAATAATTACAAACGAGATACAAGCGCTGAAAGAGTTTAGGAAATTATCTTGGCGACGACTTTGTTGACAACTGTGAAATTTTTTAAATGGTGCATATATCTTTAACAAGGAACTTACTGTACCTTCTATTTAAAGAGAAAATAGTGGAAGCACATAAAATGGCAATAAATAAGACGTTACAGATAGGTTAATAGGAATGTTTTTGTTTTGTTGGATTTTACAACGCACTTCTTGAGAAAATAATCATGTCCTGTATTATCATTTTTGATGTTTACTTCGCGTTTTTGTTATAAGTGCAAGACTTTTACTTTTAACTGTACCTGTTTATCATCAACAATAAGCTAAGGAGAAGGTAAGCAGCACCAACAAAGATGTAAGCCAAAGGAATATTATATGCCAAGTTATTACTCTCATTGACTAGAGAAGTTGCCGGATATCTGTTGTAGAACATGATAGTAGTGTTGATCCAACCCTTTAAAGACCAAACGGAAACAGTTGTAGAAAAGTGCTACGAACAGTATACAAGTAAATATACTTAGAAATCGCGGCTAATCTATGAGTCATAACTAAATATTGTCCACAAATTGGGAAGGCGGCTTTAATTCCAACCAACTAGCACTGCTTAATTAAGTTGGATATAAATATTATTATATAAGTACCTTAATCCATTCGCATCAAGAGTGAGCGGTTATTTTTATTGAAGAATTACATAACTATTGTCTACGGAACCTGACTATTAGCTTATGATGTCATTTTAACTAATAAAGATGCCACAATGTACCTCTCCTGTCATGAAATCAACAATTAAGTTCCCAATTCCTCTACCACTTGTATAGTCTGTATTCTGGTAAGGATTACAAGTTTCATGGATCACTTCTGTGCTTAAGTTTCTCTCAGTGTTAAACCTTGAATAGTTTGGGTTGTTCATGTTTGTTTTGTTTGGTTCAGGTAGGACTAGGACAGGAACAGCAATAAAACTAAACTGGATGATGAAGATGAGGACGTTAAGGAACATCAACCACTTATGGAACCGAAAGTATGAAAGGACACCACTGCCAAAGTTACCTATATAAGAAAAGAGAATTGTTAAATTATATATTGACTAAAATGACAAATCGATTCTTAAAAATTTTTGCTTCAAATGGAAAAATTAAATGTGGTACCCTTTATCTTTTCCAGTATTAACTACAATGAAAATTGTATTTATGGATTGGCGTTGTAAAATTACAAGCGAGAGTGACATTTTTTTAACAAGCCAAAATGGCAATGAAGAAAAATTGGTCTGTATTATTGATGGCACGCTGTATATCAAAGAAATTAGGCTTAATTTGAATAAACGAACCGATTCTGTTCGTGCTGAACTTTGTTCGACTTTTAATTTATTATTAAGATCTTACTGTTGTTTTGAGTTGTCGTCGGTTGACTTTATTGCTTTCACCTTTTATGTAAAACTTCTTATTTTTGACTTAATGATGACATTGTGCATAAGTCAACATGCCGTCGCATTTAAATGTAGTTCTTTATAGCATATTATGGCAGAATCCTACAATTAAACAGTTTAGCTTAACAAAGCACTATATATAGTGATAGTCATTATTGATAGTCAATACGCCACTGATATAGTGATAGTCAGCAGTGATAGTCAATATGCCACTGACCGTGGCTGGTGAAAGTAGAATTCCATGTTAACCCTTAATATTATAATTCCCAATCTACATTATAAGCACGGCGATTTCATATTTTTCTATTCATTGAACGAGATTGCTGAAGTTCATATGTTGCGTTCACTGCAGTGAGAAACTGTTGTTCGACTTCCTAAAGAACGAAATGATTTTGGGAAAGAATATTATCCCAAACAAACGCAAGGTTAACAAGCAAATTTTAAAATATGAGCGCACAAAAGCTTTATTCTAATTTATGGTGACAATTTAAAGAGGCTCCCTACAGTAATTTTCAATAGCGGACTGGTCACTAAATAGGGCGTGGCACGCACTCATAGATAGTGATCTTGTTGAATCGTTATTCTATCACGACAGCACCGTTCGTGCCAGAACAAATGTCACATTCTTGGATGTTTCCTTCGTTGAATTTCTATAAAATTTCGTAAATAAAGCAAACACATCAAGTGTAACGACATATCTAATTTTCAAAACTTTTCATCAAACAGAATTTTGTAAAATCTACAAATTCCATAGAAAAACCAACCTCTCCTAATATTTAGCTATCTCATTCTTTGGTAAAAAATATGTATTGATATCAATTTTAAGAAAATCCCACCGAAGAAAGCCGAAGACAATGTATCTTAATTGTGACAATCATGAAAATTTACCAGCGTTCCATCCCTATTGTAACCATGGTAATATTAAAAAATATTACAATTCGACGAGTGTCTGAATTCAAAAGCGACGAGTGCAATATGGAGACTTTAAAAAGTTTATTAAATTTAAATTCTAGTTTCGTCAGAATCCATGCGATTACTTGTTTACATAAATTGCAAAATTAACTCCTTTGGCTTTAAATTACTGTTGCGCCTCTGATTAAAATGTTTGTAAGGTCGTCTGCAAAGAATTCCGTTAAGTGCACAGAAAAAAGTACTGTAATATATATTGACCAAGAATCATTCTGACAGCTGGGTACGGTGATAACTATCTAAACTGTGGAAACGGGCTTAAAATGTGGAGATTGAGCTGGGAAACGGTGGTTGTGATACACCTTGATTGTATAATTTGTTTGTTGGTTGTATTCCCTTCAGAGGGATTTTAATAATAGTACTGCATTCAACCCAAATATTTATTAACTACGACTGCATGGCCTGAAAACAGCACAAGGTGTGAGCCCAGTAATCGACACTGATCCATGTCCATGAACCTGAGGTAGCAAGGATACTCTTAAGAAACCTTATTGCTAAACCCTAGCTTAACTAATGTCCATCCAGTAAACTATGATCGAGCCTTAGATTTTCGCTGCTAACCACAGTACAGTGCTATATAAACAGAATTTTTAATAGAATTTATAAATTAAATGTAAAAGTTTCCAAGTACCTCTTACAGAGTAAGTGAGCTTATAAAACAAAAGCTGTATAACACGTTCGAGTTATTTCAGAATCATCCTCAGGGTAATATGAAACGATAAATTCACATTTAACTAAACGTGGTTAAATGTGAATTTATCGTTTCACATTCGAGTTATTTTGCATACATTAGAGTGGTCAATCAAAATATCCATTCTGAATATAGGCACAAGTAATTTTTGGTTCACTTACGAATAAAGTTCCCAAAATATATGTGTACGTGCGAAGTCTTCTTGCGTGTTTTAAGTGAAAGTAATGATTTTTAACTTTTCTATTTGTGTACCGGATTTTCTTGCCTAAAGAATTTTTCCACTTAAGATCTATCATTACTGTACTCTATTAATCAAATAGTTCTCCTTAATTTTCCAATGAAAATTGAGATCAGATATTTTTCCCTGTTCAGTATCACGACAATTAATTTTTGATTTTCATTTTATTTTAATTTTCATTTTTTAAAGGAAGTGGTTTTTTTTTGAAAAATTTTCTTTAAATTGACTTTAAACGAGAAGAAAATCGACAAATTTAATTTTCGAACATAACAAATGGGATTTGCCTCACAATTTAACATTGCACAGTCAGCTTGTCATTATACAACATCACTTTCTGTTGTCATCGATACACATGGAACTTTTAAACTAAGATAGGACGTAGAATACGCTGTGACAGTTTGGTGGAAATTCGTTTAAGTGGTTTGGTAATATCGGTGGCGTGTACATTCCCCGATGCCCATAGTCCAACAACTAGTAAAATATCTAGTCTTTAAATGATTGATATATGTGTTTGCGTTTCGAACGTGCAGTCTACAATTTCTAAAGAGAGAATTCCATGTAAATTAATTAGTCGATTGTTATTACTTCATCAAGTTGGTTCGATGTTTTTCTAAAAATTGTAAACTTAATCTCTGCATTTTTTATTATACGATTTTAATTGATCACTATCTGGAATGGACCATAAAAATCGCTTCATATCTTATTTACTCGTTCGACTTCGATATAATTATGCTGCATGATTGTAAGTTTAATAACAATTTTACGTCGCAGTATTTTCATGAAGTTATTTTATGTCTAAAAAGTGGCGCATTGTAATGCCCTCGTTAATATCCTCATATAATTGACTTTTTGTTCGTCAAAAGCGCTTACAAGAAAAATAAGAGAGAGTAAAAAAACTCACTAATCTATTTTCAACGAAACATACCTTCAATGTCCTTCAGATGACCTTTCCACAATTCCCAAGAGTGGGTTTGCTCTCTATGCGATCTTTTGGTTAAGTGCCACCACTTGACAAGAAAAAACAAAATTATAATATATGGATTAAGGTCAAACACCATTTTAAAATCACCGTATATACCTTTAGATGCGAATTTATAACTTAGAAGTGCTTCGCTATGCGCTGTCTAACTAAAGATGTTATACACAGACGGAATTTTTCAAAAGAAACTTTAACTACATATTCCACACATGCAACATCTTAGCCATTCCATACATCACAACCTGAAGTAGGTTAGCTGCTAAAATGAACAGTCCTTAGAAAACTTTAAGAAACTTTAACTACATATTGCACACATGAAACATCTTGGTCATTCCATCAATCTGTAATCCCAACCCGAAATACGTTAGCTGCCAAAATGGACAGTCCTTAGCAATTGTGAATACGTCCATGGCCATGGAACACACAACTATATTGAAAATAAACAGATTGCTGAGGTTATAGTTTGATAGGAATTCTGTTTATTGTCAATGAACACAGTTTTATAGTTTAGTTCTTTTATTACTATATATGTGCTTTGAGTAGCATATTTTCATAGAAAATCAAATTTTAGCCATGGATTGGTTACTAAGCCACTGCTTGATTTCATATTGCGCGGAGAACTGGCACTAACAGATGGTTCCGGACGGATGTATAACGGTTCGTAGAGTTAACTAAAACATAACATTCGTCTGGTAAATTAGTCTACCAAATTCTGTAAGGTTACTTAGAAAACCGATAAAAACTATTTGGTGACACAAAATTAAGGTCATGTCTCGGTTCACGCCGCTAATTTTTGTGCTTCCGTCCGAAATTATCCGTTGGTACCAGTTCTCCGCGCAGTATAAATTTAGGCAATACAAGGCCGTATAAAAATAATGGCGTTACAATGATGTCACCAACAGTAAAACGATACTTATTTCATAAAAGGTACTCCATGGCATCAATCTCTTTCCTGAATCTTGCCGCTCGGTTGGGGGAAGGGAAAAGACTTGATCTTGGGAAATCGACTTTTTTTTCTGTTTTCTATTGGTATTCAGACAATACTTATTACAGAAGTAATCCGAATTTCCAACAAACTCAATCGTCAACAATCACAGAATAACAACAACCTTCATTACTTTGAATAATTCTGCGGGCATATTTGCTTCCAGATCGTAAAGGAGTGTATTGAATTCAAGCCAAGGTATTACTGCCTGAACAGCTTTATATCCAAGAGCTACATAAACTTAAACCCCAATGTCGAACACTGGCGTTGGTCGACGTCATCGAAAGTTAGTTCACAATTAAAAGAGCGTTGTAAAACATAGTTACGCCACATACTGGATTATCTCAACAATATACACGTACAAAAACTGTATATCTCGAGCGACATCACTTATGAGTGACTGAGGAAACCGTTCAACTTCAAAAATAGGAAACTCTCCGATAATTGCCATTGATGTGAAAATAGAGAAAAATAAAGAAACAACCTTTCTTGATTAGGCTTTACTTAACACTAAAAGAAAATACAA
>JBAHVQ010218727.1:0-11294 GCA_036872915.1 Nanipora kamurai
GATTTTTGGAATAACGTTTTGTGGTCTGATGAAGTAAAAATAGAGCTTTTTGGCCATAATGACGAGAAGTACGTTTGCCGGGAAGTTGGATAAGCATTCAATCCTAAAAACACCATACCGACTGTAAAGCATGATGATGGGAGCATTATGCTGTGGGGTTTAGTTGAAAATTCTTCAGAACAATCTCCAAACATCAGTCAGAAAATTGCATCTTCGTCGGAGATGGACCTTCCAACATGACAATGATCCGAAACATACAGCTAAAATAGTCTCGCAATGGCTCCAGCAAAAGAAGATTAGGGTTTTGGAATGACCTTCCCGAAGCCCAGATCTTAACCCGCTTGAAAACTTGTGGACCGAGTTGAAACGACGAGTTCGTGCCTGACAACCGGCAAATCTCCCTGACCTTCATGAATTCAGTCAGGAAGAGTGGTCAAACATCACACCAGGATTCTGTTAAAAACTTGTGAATGGTTATCAGAAGCGTTTGATTACGGTTCAGAAGGCTAAAAGCCACACAACTAAGTATTAGTCATGACCACGCCCATTGTGTGTAAAATTTTGACCTAGCCAATTCACAAACTTTTCCTTAAAGTTGTTAAAATAATGAATAAAGTGCGTTAAAAATCATTGTATGAATAACTTTGTTATTTATTTTGATTATGAATATGCAGTAGTTCAGTTTTGTTACACCTTTTATCCACATATTGCAAATACATCACACAAAATAAAGTGTATGTGAACTTTTGACCACAACTGTGTCTGTGGGGATGCCGGTGGAGTGCAGGGTATATTCTTTAAAAGAATATATATCATTCCTACACTCGAAAATTTCCTTCACCAAATACAAATATCATTTAATGCTATTGATTGTTAGCCAAAATATTCCATGAATGAATAATGTAATTAATAAGTCAAATCAGTAGTTTTGATAAAAATCGTTTTGGACAAGGTTTCTTCTGCCCTTCGGTTCATCTTTAGATCTAAAAGATGTACGTTGTCACCCACAGATTCTTTCAATACTATACAAATCTACAAAAATCCAAAAGGTGTAGGAATTTAAATACCCATGGAATCTAACAAATGTACCTAAACTTATTATTAGAGTGTGCTAATTTACATAAATTACACTTGAAGATAAAACTAGATCAATGCAAAATGAAGTAAATAAAGTTAAAAGGGTGCATGATGCTCGATCCGTGGAGGATCGTGCATAATGTATGATGTATCAGTATAATTTGTAATGAAGTATGTATGATATATGATGTATGATGTACGATGTATAATGCATGATAAAATTATGTATATGATTTATAATGAACAGACACTTACACGGAAAGCCAAGCTTTGTTTTTAAACTAACAATGGTTCCAATGTGATTGCTTGCTACACAGCGATATATCCCTTGGTCTCTTCCTTGGCTGGCGCTCAGAATGACAAGCACCCCGTTGGATGTAATCTTGAAATGGTTCCCTGTTAGAATGACTTCGTCTTTTTGCCAATGAATAGTTGGCTTTGGTTTCCCTCTGACGATGCAATACAGCAACACATTCTTACCAGGTGTAGCCACGGTGTCTTTTGGTTGCACAATTAAATTGCACAGGTCAATTTGGTTGCCCTGTCAAAAAACAAGAGTACGTTAGCTTATTCGTTAAACCATCAGTCATGACAAAACAACTCTTTAACAATAATAGATTTACTAGCCAAAAATCAGGTTCATGAGGCAAGTATTTGTCTGACGCTTTCGAATAAATGAGTGATTTAGGAGTTTATTGTTCGGTTTGGTTCATTTTCTTACAGTTTTAACAGTGTTTTCGTTTTCAAGTCAAAATGTTGCTGTTTATCTTCATGACTTTGACTCAAAACGGTTTCCTTCCAAATCTCGTTTCCACAAGTTAAACATACATTTGTCGTTCTTTTATACAAATAATTTTACAAAAAAGCAGCTTTAGAAATCCAACACCTTTTATTCTTTGGATTTTTCCCGAAGAAGGTATGTATTTTCTCGTTTATTTCCACCAAAATGAATTCAGGAATTTTCCCGCCAAAACTTCCTATTCTGGCTAATTAGTAGAAAACGTGCGTCAGGATGCTAAGGAGCCTGGGTCTGGCTGTATGAAGCACTTCACTCCGGTCCCTAACAATGCGTTCACATTAGCAGACTCGGACCGGATTTTGGACTGGGTTCGGACTTCAGTAAAAGTGATATGTCAAGGGAAAGAAAGAAAGATATTAAGTTTATTTTAAGCAAATTGGTCGTTTCGAATCCAAATCCAGTCCGACTGTGGTCACAGTTGATCCAGTCCAACTTCAATCCACAAGAAGCCACTTCAAATGGATGAAGTCAAATCTAGGTCAAACCTGTCCGATTGCGTTCAAACTAAGGAAATCTCAGTCCACTTCAAATGGATGGAGTCAAATCTAGGTCAAACCTGTCCGATTACGTTCAAACCAAGGAAATCTCAGTACAAATCTAGTTCGGAGTTCGCTAGTGTGAACGCACTATCAGAATCAGGTCTTGAAAATTATTGGTCGGACATTGATTGAAGGACCATTTTTGCTCTTTCAAAGAATCAACAATTGAATGTTAATCAGAAGTTACACGAGGAAGCCATTTATTTTCAAAAAATTGATTAAATCGTTGATTTGCATTCCAGTGCGTATTACCAAAGTACATTCCTTCAATCCAAAAGCAAGTTAATTTTTTGAATGTACAGTTAGGGATTTTGCACAAGTGATTTCGCAAGGTTGAAGCAAACGTGCAACACTACAGTTTGAGTTTTAAATCAAAACAACGATATAAACGTTAATTCCAGTCTTGAATGACGTATACAAAGCCAAAAGAGTCTCGAAACTGCCGAAAGTTTAAGACTCACAGCTAAGGTCTTTTCACATTGGACGCGAAACCGTAACGCGACGCGATTTTTCTAATTTCGGAAGCGAATAAACTGGTCTCCCATGAGAAGCTTGATAAAATAACAATGACAGGATAACTTGTTGATTCTAGTGCATACAAAACCTATAATTGTTCATTTCTAGGGTAATTTTATTCGCTGGTAGAAACTGCAAAGTCGCGTCGCGTTACGGTCTCGTGCCCAGTGTGAATAGACCTTAAAACTCATGTTTAGAGCAAACGCCGTTTGTCATGTAGCTTTATACTCGTTAAATTTTTAATAATGTCCTTAATTTACACCGTCATCGTTGCAGCATCTCCGAATTTCGCACCTTATTATTTGCCAGTGTATGAGGAGAAAAAATTCGATATTCAAATTGTTTTTCGACAAAAGGTCGCTTCATTTAACCAAGAAAATCCTGTGATTAAAAGACCTTTCTATGAGAATGTCGAGTACTAATTTTTAATTTCATAAGTATGCCGTGGAGACATTAATTAGCGCAGAAATGCACTAAATGACTTAACTTGCAAACCTCCTCTGGACCAATCACAATCGAGCAATTTTCAAAGTGCTACAATTACTTATGTAATTTTGCCAACTGCGTATTGCCCTTTCCGACTTCTATAGATTTCATTTAGGAGATTTCAACTTCCGTCAAAAGTAGCGAAGAAGATGCTTGAAGAAATGCCTTAAGACTGTGGCTTAACAAGTTATGGTTTCTCCAGCAATCCAATTATATAGCTTCAAAAAAATTCTTGTAAACCTATTTCACTGCTTTGACCGCTTGACTGACCTTCAGTGCGCCGACTGTGATGATTTATATTGAAAGCTTAACATTTAAAGGGAAAATTGTTCTAACGAGACATAAGAATCTTGAAATTTACCTGGATTAGCGAATACTCTGTAGAGTAAGACGAGTAGAAAAAAATGAACTGTTTTGTAGATCATTGCGGTGGTTGATTGTAAAGATCTTCAAAGAGATATAGAGGAAAGAAATAGAAAAACAACATTATCGATGAGGATGCATAACAAACGAATCGAAACATAAACCGTCTAAAAACGTACATAGCAGCAATGTACATCAGTTAGAAGGTACTTATTTTGTGTTACAACGCAACATTGTCGGACAGTGTCCATTTAAGGGTCGCTTCTAGAGAAACCATTATGGTGTCTTCACGTTTGAAGTATACAAACTTTATTAAAAAAATAACTAAACCTCAAATACACTAAAGATCAAGAAAAACCGTATTGTAATATAGAGATTACTTCATGGTTGGTGAGCGCGTACTATTTTTATGCACGAGTTGCGAAAAATTCCTATAAACTCACTCGTTCGTTTATAGGAATTTTTCGCAACGAGTGCATGATAAAAATCGTACAAGGGAACCAACCATGAAGTAATTTGTTTATTTTATGAGTTATTATATATTATGAATGAAATTTAGTGCTGAAGTGATAAACACAATTAATTCAAACGTTTCAAAATTATATAATTCGCATCAAAAAGTACAACAATACAACAACGCAATTATTCCACTCAAGAATCGTAATTATTCAATGCAATTTGTCGTTGCAATGTTACAAAGTTCGAAAGTTGTTAAACAATTATTTTGAAACAAGTTTATACGTAAAAAATGCATAAATTACCGTGTACGTGCGGCCAATAAGTAACATATTAAAAACGAACTGTCACTCAAAGTTTTAAATTTAGACGTTAATAACATTTAGTCTGAATCAGAGTCAATCTTATTGTCTTGTATTTTTGTGGCAACACATGTCACTGTCACTGGAGTCTGATTTAAGCTGTTGATCAAAATGCTTATGTGACCTCCTTGAATTACCGCACCAGAAAACAAAGCCATTGCTTGTTGTTGTTGGTGGTGTTGGACTTCCTGGTTCGGCTTGTGTTCACTAATACTTGAAGTGGAGGACTCTTTGCGATACGGTCTGCAAATTTTTATGAACAGAAAGTTGAACTATGTCCGCGGGAGGAACATCGTTGTTGGTCAGAGTTTGCATCATCATTTCTCGCCCGCTGTGATTGCTGATGTTTGGACCAAGGCCAGCCTTCTCAGCCATTCTTTTCATCAGCGAGTTCAGTGTGTTCACGCCAACAGCAGATTTTTTAAACCAAGACTTATCAGATAAAGCCTTTTTGCAGTGGTTTACGGCGAGGTAAAACGGTGCTTCGTCTGTGTTGATTTCACTTGGACGTTTTTCTGCATCGAACTTGTAAACGAAGACAGAATCTTTTTCCGGCTGATTCATGGGGACGGCATACATTTTTGGCATTACCTTTCTAACATCACTCGGGTTGTCTCCTGTACGTGTTTTCGTTTGTCACTCAAAATACTCTAGATATTCCTCTCCATTCACATTCTTGCGTAGTTTCACGTCGCCCCAGCACATATCTCTGTGCTCAGCAACCACGAAGGCTGAAGTGAATAGTGTTGTTGAACCATGCCGTGTTTAATAAAGCTTCTTGACTCGAAGTTCCCAAAAGCTCTTTCTTGTAAAGCAGTTTGACTTCATCTTTGCTGAGAGCAACGGAAGCGTTCGGTTTGTTCCCTTTTCCTTTGATTGCAGAGCTTTTCGGGCACGTTCAAAGCCCTTGTCCATTATGATACTAAACCCGTTCTTTTTCTTCAAGTATCTCTCGAAGCTGGCAAACAGAACGTAGGGAACTAGGTTCGTATTCTCTGTTGTTTTCTTTCTTTCGGTAAGAGATAATAAATTCGCTCAGGTATTTATTAAGTTGCTCTACAGAAATGTCCTCGATTCTTTGCGATTCATTTTTTGATGATAACAATTCTTGAAGAAGTCCAATGTCCTGCAGTGTTTTTTTTTTCTTGTATTATTATTCTCCTGTTGTTCAACGAATTTGCTTACGAATGGTGTCTCTGTGAATCGTGGAGCCATTTCAAATTAAAAGTTGAACGGGTCATCAAACGAATTTGATGTTGTCTTGTTGAATTTTAATGCTGGCCGCCAGTTGCGGGAAAAGTCAATACACGATTCTTCACTAGTGACGAATGCTGTACGACCAATTAGAAAGCCAATACGACGTTCTTCACTAGTGGCAAATGTCATATGTCCAATGAGATCCTCAGAAATCTTAGGTATATGGTTTTTAGAAGATTCAGAAGCAGTTGTTTATTTAATTACATGTAGGAGATGTGATAAAATTTATGCAGGCGGTACAATAACGTCCTTCAGAAATTGCTTCAATAATCACAGGAGTAGCCTTAATAGATATGGGAAGGGACAAAGAGAAGGGGAACATTTATGCATTTTTCGGGACATTCTGGGTTGGATGATTTAAGGGTTAATGTGATTGATAAAACGAATGTAAAGGAGCCAATAATGAGAGAGGGGTATTGCGTATATAAACTTAATACTTTTATTCCTGAAGGACTGAACTTCAGACTTTTTTGAATAATAGATGACTAGATTTTGCATAAGTAGGGACCAGTTACTGTTGTTTGTGACTGTTGAGAAAGGGGCTGAACCCCGAAACGTAGTTTTTAATGTAAGCATAGTTTTAAAGTTTACTTTTGGAGATCTATATATATGTATTTATAGTTATAGATAGATAGGTAGGTATATAGGTATGCAGACATATCTTCTTCATGTATGCAGAATGGAAAGGTTACAGGGATTGGGTAAACATCTCACCACTGTATTAAAAATTTAATTCTTATTAATTTATTCTATTAAATAAAACATTTTTAATGGACCAGTGATGAGTTTGTCCAGTCTCCACTCCCCTCCTATTCTAAATCATATATAACTAATCTTAAATCTGATGTTTTGGGTCACTGGTCCTTATTCTGAAGAAGAGACAGTGCCTCAATTTCTAATACAGTTTCTTAGTGTTCCTGCTTGATTTTATATCATCCTATGAACTGTGAGCAAAACCAGGAATATTTGGCACTTCACTTTGTTTTAGAGATTTTTAGTGAAGGATATATATTTATTTAGTGAGGTCTCAGAATATATATACATATTTTGAGACAAAATTATAAACCAATTGCAAGCATGCCACAAAGATTTTCCAGCTGGAATTAAACCATCCTGCAACCTTGATATGGTAGTTCAGTGATCTGATATCGGAGCTGTATACTTTTAATACACGTACACCCCCAATATTTCACCAGCATTACCAGTATTATTATACAGCACTTATGGCTACATGTAAGCTCTTATCGGTGGCATTCATACCAGCTCAGTTGGCAGAACAATGCCCCACCTTGTTCTATTCTGAAGGTTATGGGTTCAATTCCTCGATGTTGCATTTCCAGAACACTTACCAGTTTGGTCTTAAATATATAAATATTCTAACACCCAAAGTTTCCCTTCCCTAAAACTATCTAGAATATAATTTTAAAGTATATCTAAGGCAGAAACCAATGAGTTAAATAGTTTTTAAACACATTTATTTTTGCATAGACTGGTATGGTAGTCTGAGATTGTCACCATGCTGATGTTGTAACTATATTGATTTGTCTCATCCAGTGTAAGCATCCATGTAATCAACGTTTTTGGTAAAATGGTTGATAAATGGAATGCCTGAGACAAAGTCCATAGCTGAACATTTTTAACTAGATTTTACCACAAGGGTGATTTCAGCTATGGATTGACCAGGCGGAAAATGTTATCTCAAGAGGAATATCAAAGCCCAGCAAAATATCTTTATTAAAGCCAGAGAGTTGGACACAAAAGTGAAATCATAATATTTACTAAAGTTCTAACGTTTCGTTGTTATCATGACAACAGTTCGAACTTGAAAAGACAAGAAGAAAGGATTTTAAAATCATCGGAGACTGGGTGATCTGTGTCACGGTGGTGTGAAAGAATACTGGTGAGGGGAGGGTTAGTGCGCTTTTTTCCTGTTAGAGGTGAGATTCCCATATGGTCAGATAAGTGTGTATGGAGGTGCTGGATGGTTTCACCGACATACAAAATTAAAATTTATACAACACAAGATTCAAATCTAAAATCTACATCAAGCAAAATTATTCCAAATCTAATCTTAAGATTACTCTGTTTTAGAAGTTAATGGTTTGGACTTTAATTCCTGGTGACTCGGTGTCCAAAAAGCTGTTTCTTAGCAAAATTGTCGACATGGCTCATAAGCATTTGCAACAATACAAAAGCTATTTCTGACTTTAATGTTTCTCATTCTCTGAAGAAAGAACTGCAGTTATTATTGCGATTGTGATTACTGCAATTCTTATTAGCAGTGCAACGGGCTGCCATTTGTAGTGACTATTTTGACATATTGGAACTTGAATGGAACTTGGGGACTGTTGCATCTCCAATGAGTGAATCGTAACAAATTGCAATTTATGCGTCTACCATAGCAGCATTTGCAAAATCCTTGATTTAACATTTACAAAATGTGATATTCCATTTGCAATTTGTGACTTGTGAAGAACTAATTCGAACCGTGATGTCATCTTAATATGTGTGCAAACATCATCAACAAACACTGACGTTGAGATATGGCACATAGCCATCATTATTTCTAGAAAATCATGACAGAGCATCATGAAGCAAAACTTGCATATGTAGAACTACGTTCTTTTAAAAACATACCACCTCACAAGCAACAATTCACTACGTCAACACAACCTAAGCACAATACAAACTCAGACCACTACATCAGTCTTTCACCTCTGCTAAATAAAATATCAAAAGCTGTTTTAGGTGTAAATGGGTTCAGATTAACACCAACAATTGCAGTTGATGACATGCTGAGAAACATTGTGGTGGTGAAGTAAAAAAAACATTGAACCTGACATGAGGCTATATCCAACCAAGACCTGCCCGCAAAAAAGGCAATGCCAAGAACTTGTGATGAAAATTAAACCCAAAACACCGGGATAACAGGTACAGTACTCTTCCTGACTTAGCTACAATATGATTACAAACCACCATATAGAGGTTTCCCGTATGACGGGAAAGCGGCCATGTTGGAGGACAACATCAAAGTGCCGAGGTTCAACAGAGTGAAAAATCAATGCAAATTGTTTTGTTTAAAAGGATCAACCCTCCAACCGGGGAATACGTGAAAACCCTCTATACAGATATGTGTATTGACAACCCCTTTTTTGGTAAAAATGACCTTTAACAACAATATTTTATCTTGCCAAGATCCATACGTCTGTCTTGGGACAAACATGCACAGGCAATAACCAACTAAAATGTACACAGAAGCCACCATAGGTTTACACAAATATTTACTTTGTTAAACCGCCTGCCATTACATAGTCTGATGCAATGACTAGGTTTGACAGGTGTTTCTATTTCAAATGAGCACCTTAATACACCAGATTGTGCATGCAGCCGTTAATGCAATGTTACCCACTGAGTCTCTAATTCCGCAAGTTGTATGTTCTGTCCTCGTAGGAAATGCTTTGCTACATTCATCTAAAAAAACAAGGCGATTGTTGTAATATTTATAGCAACAATGAAAGGAGCACTCCGGTTATTTGTTGCATTGTTTACTTGCAGGAGATACAGAGAACTCGTTCTAGTACATGTACTTGTGACCTGGTAATTTTAAATAAAACGTTTCTTATAACATGGTGTCAGGATAAACAATGAACGTAGCAGGAAATAAACCGGGTCCACCAGTGCTGGATGCACATGCTGCAGAGAATTGACGGTAATTCATCATGGAGTTCAAAATTTACTTAATAGCCAAAAGAGAAAGACAGGAAACCAGACAAGCTAAAAGTGAACTAGTTACTGAACCTTGCTGGTTCACAAGCCATCGAAGAGTATAGCCGTTATGCCTACAGTGAGAAGGAGAGTGCGGAGTCCTACGCAGAGGTTTGTAAAAAGTTAAAGTTAAAAGAACTTACAAAACCCAGCCTTACCCTACCACAAGCTCATGATCATTGTAGGACTTATTTATATATGGGGTGCTGGTGGCACAGTGGTAGCACACGTGCCTCTCACCACTGTGACTAGGGTTTGATTTTGGCTACGCACAGTTTTCTGATTAAATTTACCTTGGTCACATGTGAGAAGAGTAGAGTGTGGTCCAGTTTGACTCTACCGAACATCGCAGGTTTCCTCCTGTACTAACACTGGACCCATGAGGGATGGCCCTTACTGGACCTCTAGGGATAACAGCATAGTTTAGCTGATAGGGTTATCCAGTATAAATAAAGGAACTTTACTCTACTTTACTTATGAAGCGTCAGAGCTACAGAAGACTAAATTTAGCTCGCTACCCACCAGTACACGCACAGCAACGAAAATTCAAAGCTTGAAGAAACCTGATTCATCATCACACCTTGGAATGATGTCCTACAGTCTCGCACATTTTGTGGTTTCAAGCATTCGTTTTTCCACTCAACTACATGTCCAGCATTAAAAAAGAATTGCAAGAACTGTAATCAGCAAGGGCATTTTGCTAGAATGTGCCATAAACCACGGGCTAAAAACGAAAAGAGACTGGGTGAGGAACTCCAAATGGTATATACATATTTTGGATCTGTGGAGGTAGAAGCTCTGTCAAATGGAGCGAAAAAGGATAAGAGCACGATTTCTTTAAGAATTGCAGGGAAATACACCCAAATGAAGGCTGATACTTGCAAAGAAGCAACAGTTATACCCTACAACCTTTATAAGAAGTTAACCAAAGATTGAACAGCCATTAAAAGGTTAGTTTGAGGATAAACCCGTTCATCCAATTTCCCACCAAGTATAAAGATCGAGAGATCAACTTGCTGTACTTTGTTGTGGATGGAAATTTCACCCCTCTGTTAAGTTGTGATGCTTGCCTCGATTTTGAATCTATGAACTTAGAACTGAACCAGGAAATGAGAAAGCAACAACCAACGATGATCCTTCACAGATCATCACTCTGTTGGGATTCATCATAAATTCTGTAAAAATGACAATTAGCTTAACTGATGCAAAGTGCGAGGAAATAAAACACTTGTGTGAACACATACTAAAATCAGACAAGGTCAAAATTCAAGACTTGGCTAGAATAACTGGTAAACTTATAGCATCTTTCCCCGGTGTTATGCACAGGCCGCTCCATTATCATTGACTTGAGACTAATAAAATGGAAGCCCTTTGAGCATGTGAAGGAAACTTTGAGGCTACTATATCATTGTCGGAAAGCTCTCGCCACGGTTTATTGTGGTGGAGTGAGAACATTAACAACACCTACACTTTCTACGCTCTGTAGATTGAGTTTACTCCTATGTTATTACAGATGACTTACCATCATTTATTTTAACAACTGATGCTTCTCTCAGTGGATGGGGAGCAGTATTTCATGACACCCAAACAGGGGGGAACTTGGTCAGAAACAGAGAAACACCACCATATTAACTACCTAGAGCTTCTAGCCGTATTTCTTGGACTACAAACTTA
>JBAHVQ010218738.1:0-11292 GCA_036872915.1 Nanipora kamurai
GGTTCGATTCCCGTCTAGGGCTCAGAAATCGTTTTTCTGAGTAAACGAGCTTGACGAACGTCCTCTGTTGTTCTGTTATAGTAATTCCTTTGTTAAATCACCGATCGGAATCGGAAACGAATTACAGCAAATTACAGTGGTAAAGACTAGTCTGTCACTCTTATTTCAGGGGCTGTTTACGAATTAAGCTGAGTCAAGAATGTTTCTTCTCGTACATAGAAAATTATTTCAACCAAGTTTACCTTTTTCTTACATCCAAACTAAGCCAATTTTAATTTGTACAGTTATGCTGATTGTCTTTTATGGCCGTAATAAAATCTTCTTTAACTCATAAACGTCCAAAGAATTGATAAAAGCAACCAAAAAATCTTTCTGAATGTCTGATCAAGGTTCGTGGTGTAGGTACAAGCAAAAGGCGCACTTCTCTCCTTTCATTTTTTGAATAGATTCCAAAAACCGTAATTTCATATTTAAACACTCTTCTCTTGAGAAGCTCATGAAAATAGTAATTGTTGAAACAGTCCCTTATGCCCTACGTTTGGGGTGTTGAACCGAACAGAGTTAAGCAAATGAGCCAGGTCGACCGGACTAGCTCAACTATGTAAATAGCTTCTTAATTTCTGTACATGAGAATTGAGTTCTGCTGATGCAAAAGTTGCAGCAATTCAAAGAATGGTTGTTTTCAGGAGAAAACAGTAATCACATAAGACTCCAGTACAGAGAAAAGGCAAAATAAAAAGAGATGCCAATTAACGTTGTACTGTATTGCCTGTACATTGGCACCGTGCTTTTTATTCCTACGTAGTATGTTGCGAGAGTTACAGCATTCTGAAGGCTATCTAAGACTAATGGAAAATACTGACCGAGAAGTCAGTTGGCGATAAAGTTCCGATTAAATTTCAACGAAAACTTCAAGAGCTGAAAGTCTGTAGCAAGTAATCTTTTCCAACGCGCGCAGGAAAGAAATTGAAATTGTATAATCGGTCGAGATGACTGCTATCGGCCGAACTCATAGCTTCAAATCAACTCTGGCAGCACATTTGCCTTGTCCAATTTAACAACCACACAGAGACATTTGAAAAGATCCGTGAGATTACAACGAGTTATTACGTAATTCCAGATGACAGTCGACAGAACAAGTGCTCTACATGCCATAGTTCAGAAAATAGCTCATATAGTGGGAGTCTTTTAGTATGTGTCAGAACCTTTGGACCACGTTTTAATCATGACTGCTTTGCAGGACAACTGATAAAAAATATCCTTACTATATTTTTCAAATCTGGTTAATACAGCATTAATATGATTAAAAGGGCTAATTTTCCTTTTTTATCACAAGGCTAACTCAACATGCCGAATGAAATCTACGAATAAATTCGTGGATGCATTTTTAAATTTGAAAGACAATTACCCGAGCTAACCAAGTCACTGGTTTCCCATGTGAACCGAATTGAAAGATTGTTTCACCAAAACCAGTTCACCTGACTTGTAAATAAACAGGCCTTCGAATTCAACGGCTTAACCTAGTTTCTGACCTTGGATTTCGATCACCAGACCGAATAGGACATTTGTGTGAAGTACATTTGCCAATAAATGAAAGCATTATAAAACTGGATATTACGTTGAAAATTTCACTTTTATAAGGCAAGTTATTTTGAACGATTTATACAGATTTGAAGCTCCTGGAGCGGCAGCTAAAATTTAACTGACGATAAAACTAGGCGTCCTTTGCAAATAATCTACACTGATTTCTGTTATTGTTTGTGTACTGATACCATACGTGTTTTCCAAACAAAATTTCTAATGTTTTCGCTGGAATTTAGCCAGAAACTTTTAAAAGGAGTTTCCAATAAACAACGCGCTACAAGCACGAAAACGAATTTTGCTGTTACTGTTAAGCACTAATTTCACCATTCTCTTTCTTTACTTTTAAGCTTTAGAGAAGCAATTATAGGAAGAGATTTTGACCACCATATGGGTCTCAACTCTTGCAGTAAAATTAGGAGGTTTTTTTATGTTCTTACGTTGTTACCCAAAATCGACGTTGTTGGTCTATCAATAATTATCGTAACTAAACTAAAACATAAGGCAATTTTAGTGAAACTAGAAACAATGTGACTAGAATTAACTGCACTGAGTCATCATCCTTCATAGTCTCTGTCGGCTGATAATAAAGATTTCGTTCTCTACAATTTCGTCTTGCCTCCACTCTCAAGACGGCAGTTTCCGGAAGCCACGAAGGATCCTGTGTTGTTCACCGCTTGTATCTTATTCATTCCTGAACCCCGCTAAACAGCCGAATATTTTGTTGCAGTTTCGACAGTTTGGCCACATCTAAATTTGTCAAATTTACACGATTGGCTCATTATAATATCATTGTATTCATCCATATTATTCCGTTTAGTAATCTGCGTAGCTAAGCATATTTTCAAGTAAGACTACAGCTTCACATATGTAAGCCGTTATGCTTATATTATTGAAAAGAGTAGAAAGCAAACTCCCTTTCTTTTAAAATAAGCTTCTAGGAAGTTTATGATTTGGAAAATGGAAACAATATCCTAAGCTTCTCAAAACGGTCGAAACACTCATGTCAACAACGTCCGCATTTATACGAGCCATTGTCTTCAAAAGGCAATGAACTCACTTCGCGATAAGGATATGTACAAAAGCTCCTCCCGCTATTTTAAGATTCTATTTAGCCTCGCTAAAGTTTTTTCATTGCTAACCTTTAGAGTCAAAAGAAACGGAAAAACCATGATTGAGACACACTAAATGTCCAAAGGGGTCGTGAACCAATTCTTGCTGAATAGGCCAATACTTTCCTCAAATGACGATCCAAAACTACCAATCAGTCGACGTTGTATTCGTTTGTACGACAGATAAATGATATAAAATATTTTCATACGTGTTGAGACCAGAACTCTTTAAGGTATTTCTGATATAGGATCAGGTAGCAGACTGGAGAGGTATTTTGTTTGACACATTACAGTTCTGATACGTATCAATGATCATGATGTACATGGCACGATGACGCAGTAAATTAAGAACATAATTGCCCAATGACATTAGCTATCGCTTGAGATTAAATCGTGAGAACGGCTTGTTATTGATAGTCGCTGCCACGATGTTCCGAGCGAAATACAACATCATTTTTACACCTTTAACCGATTTCCACTTCTTGCATGTTTGAGCATCCTTGTATTAATAACAATTGAAATGATTAGTTGACCTACTCCAGTTGTAGAAACAAACAGCTTGGTGTTGTCTGAAGTCTGAATGTCAACTGTTTAGGATAGCCCTAGTATGAAGGGTTCCGCGTTCGACCATACATGGAAACCGCGACAAAGTCACACGTATATGTACCCCAAAACTCTGGGGAGTTTAAATAAACAACCATCCGAACCAGTAAGTTGAGGAGCATCTCAACCGTTGGTTAATCCCTCGTACCAGACGGTGATATGCCGTTCTTTCTCAACTAAGGAAGAATAAAGGTGTTAAACGTAAAAACACAGGCAATTGTTAAGTCCTTCGTCTTTGTTCTGCAACAGAGGGTATTTGTCCATTTCATCATGTGATATATTGGCTTTTGAAATGAGTTAAAATAAGTGGAAATCAATTGCGCAAAACGCTTGCATCAGCAGAAACAATACAAACATAACAGACAAAATATTATAAAAAAACCCAGATTTTTAACGTTGTCATGAACCCACTAACTTTCATGAGTATATTATATATTTTAAAAAAAAATGAAGTGATGTATAAGATATTATTTAATAAACTATAATGCCGTTATTGATTATGTCTGCCAAAAAAAATTTATACTGAAGTTAAAAGTAAAAACAAAATGTAAATTTATAACTTGTAGTTGTCCTAGGAATCTAGAATTCGGTGTTACAGTGGCTGGAATATAAAACTGTTGGCTCAATAGCAATGGTAACATTGTTAATGAGATAGATGAAGTGTAGTTTTCTGTACAATGGTCGAGCAAGGTAACACCATGGCCTAAAATCACTCAAAATGAAATACCTCAAGTTCATTAACTGAAATAGATCTCAACAAGCGCAAAGTCCAAAGGCGGTGACGACATACTGATCGAAATACTTTCATATTGATGAAAGTATTTCGATCGAAGCAACAACGAACAGTTTCCAGGTACGGCATAACTAAGCAATAGTCCCAGAGCTTCACCTCTCATTCATGATTTTCTAGAATGTTCCTACATGTTCAATGTAAATTAATGTTCTTAATATAATTACCCGATCACTTTTGCACTTGTTTAGTCTTGTAATAATCTATATCTCATTTCCTGTGGTAGCTGAATTACATCCGCTGGTAAAGTCCACATGTATGTTTCAAACGACTAATTATAAAGGGAAAATGCCGTATCCAGGTAAATAATAAAAACGGGAAAAGGTCATTAATATAAGACTATCTCCCTGTCAGATGATCCAAAATATTTTTACGTGATCTCTTTGTTCTCCCTGGCAACAACAAACCGAATAAAATATGAAAAAAAAAACTAAATAAGAACTATATATAGGTTATCCGGTCTTTGAAGAACGAAGAGCATTTCCGAGAGAATACTTCGAATAAGCATAGAGTATTCTCATTTTTACTACTTATTTTTTTCTGTTTTACGAGTAGAGCGCAAGGACCTTTTTGATGAAAAACAAAAACTAATGCTGAAGCCTGAAGGAATCTTTATGTCATTTTTTCATGTCATTATGTCAGTATTTTGTTCTTGTTATTATAATCATTATGTCAGTATTTTGGTCGCTTTGGTTCATCTCACAGACTTCAAATGTAATAGTATGCTTTAAACTTCGGCAGAATGCCTAAACTCCGAAGAATTGAAACTCTCAAGTGGTCATGAAGATCAACCGGATAAGATTAAAGGAAATAACTTAAGACACGACATCTAAAAAAGAAAACAAATAGAAGGATAAGTTGGCGAGGTTTTGGTTAATCTTAAAGTTCGTGCAATTGTGATGTGCTTTCACAAAACAAGAAATTTAAAGAAGCTTAGAATAGCAACAACGCGGTAACCGACCTTTATGATACTCCTTGAGATCTGGTGGTTTCCTTACTCCTCCGTTGACAGGGGGAAGAGTTGCTTTAGGCACCATCGGCTTTGAATATATTTTATTTTGGCTAGTACAATATTAGAGGGTTAACAAAGTAGAACGACGACGGCAATGCTTAGACAACCAAAATTTTAAAATTGAGCAGAAACCACAGATTACTGAAGTTGTACTGGTAACTGGATATTTAAAGTGGGATTTTTGACTTCTGAAAAGCTTGAAAGATATTAAAGGACCTCTACTCAACAGCTTCTCGTCAAACTCAAATGACTTCTTTACAACTTTGGTCGCATTCCATAAGTCGACAATGTCCTGAACACGTAAAAATTATCCGGGTGATGTGTGCGCGTAGAACAAGAAATTATTTCCTATTGAGGTTTCTATTGCCCTTTTGACTAAAATTATCCATCGTCTTTGTTTCGCATGAAAAATCCTATTGTGTGCTTGTAGTTGCGCGCGAATTTGAACCGTATCAAAATCTGTACGGTTCAGTATGGATGGCACCGTGTAAATAAACGGAACCGAGCCAATCTTGGTACAATCTTGGTACAATCTTGGCTCCAAATTAGGCACTGAGTAAACACTCGGAACCGAGCCAATTTCGGCAGGGTGTCTAATTGTTGTCCAGACTCGTGTAAACGATGCGTTAAACTGTAATTTACAGGGTTCAAAAAGTTGACATGATCAATTTGGTTCTTTACATGGTTAAACTGTAGTTTTGCTTATGAATGTTGTTGTCGTGGCGAACTTCATGTATTCTTTATAGTAAGTTTAGGTTGAGTTTAGCTACTGTTAAGTAATCGGTATTTGTAGTTCAAATTTCTGATTTCAAAGGAAAAAAAATCTCTATTTAGTTACTCCTTCAGTGTATTTGAGCCTGTTTACTGATAAAATTTTGTTAAAAATAAAGGGGAGTGGGTACGACAAAGAAATCCCCTTGCACAAGAACAGTATCATCTTCAAACAAGCCTGGCCTTGCCTAGCAAATGAAGCTGTTTCATTGGCTAATCCTAAGAAATCGGAAACTGAACACTTATAGACAAAAGCCGTTTGGTGTCATGTTCTTCAATGAACTCAAAAACGTGTAAGTTTGAATATACCATTCATATATGTTAACTGAGAGCTTATGATTACTTAGAATGAATAAGGTTTCTTTGAGATTATGAATAAAGTAGCTGAAATTCTCAAACCTGAAATGGATGATGAGAGATCCCATGATATAAGACCGGATAACCGAAGAAAAGAGGAGATCTTGATATTCATACAACAAACCAAACGAATGAGCGTGGATGGGCAAACATATGCAGCTTTTAATAATGCATTTGATCTACTGTTGTAACGTAACGTTTTGTCTGTTTCAAGCGAAGAAAATGCGATGACGTACAGTCAAAACCAGGTACCGTCTATATCTCTTGGACATTTTTGTCAGAATTATTATAATGTGGGCAAACTAAAATATCTATTCTTTCCTCATCGATTTGATGTACACTAATTGATTTACAGTTTTACTAGTAGTTTGGAATCCTATAATAAATAAAATGATATTGTGATCGTGTGTGTATATTGTATGAATCGTTTCTTACTGTCTACAGTACCGGTTAGGAATTTTCCTACTTGTTGGTGGTGCCAGCCGAACTGGTTATCTTATTGAAGGCGAAGCTGAGATATTAATATGGCTATACTCAGTCTTAGTTGCTATTCTGACAGAAATTCGTTATCTGAACTAGCAGCTGAAGTCTTAAGGACATCAGTCTTGCCGTCAATCAGCCGGTATGCTAAATAAAAAAAAGTACAGCAATTTCTAATAGTTGAAGGTTTGTTTATATTTAGCAGTGTGGGCTTGTTTCCCATTTGAAGTGCTTATAGACAAACTTATTCTTATGTGACTGTGATTACCTGTTGTTCAAGTAACTTATCTTTCCGTAAACGAATTGTGTTGTCGATACATATCAGAGTAATTAGTTGGCTTAGGAACTATGTCTTTGCCAATTGTGAGTTCATCTCCTTTAAAGAAAGCAACTGTAAAGACGCCATTCCAGGACAAGTATAACTCTATAAACTAAAAATCGATCAGACCTTCGTTATTTTTAATGAAAGTTGTTCATTACATGTATCGGCAAAGTACGACTTTTGTGACCGTCCTTCTAAAGTCTCAGCACTATGGTTAGACTCCGACAAACATCGTGATATGTATTCCTTGACTATTCCTATCAAATGATTTGCTGTTTACCTGATGATTTTATTTTCTGTATGATCAAAACTAGTTATTGTTCTTCAATAAATATTTCGTTGGTGATTTCTCGATAACCTGGCAAAGGTTTGATGCATTATTAGATGCCATTTACCTAAAATCAGGAACGTAGTGTATTTTGTTCAGATCGATTTAGAAAATTAAAATTAACATTGCTTGGTAAGGAGAAGCAGTCAACAAGAGACTTCTGAGCTAACCAAGCTGAATTTCATCCATTGATAAATTGATTCTATAAATACACATTGGTTTGAATAGAAGGAAAAAGCACATATGACATGATATGTATAACTGAATAAGACAGAACTTTGGAATAAAACTCTAGAGTGAGCCCTTCTTTATCATAAATTCCTTCCCTGTCTTTCTCACCATAAAGCAATGATTAAACTTTAAGGCCTGATGTGAAATTAAGGAGCGACTCATGTACTTAACATACTATGTAATTTAATGTAACAAATAAATCTTATTTAATATTTGGTAACTAATGAAGCCAATGTCCTTGAAATTTATTTGAATGCCCAATTATACATATGATGAATACATGTGAGAGACCAATTCACAGTGTTAGTGGTCTTGGACAAAATCTTCAATTTTTGTTAAATTAGAAAGTGTCAGTAAAATGAATTCAGATGCAATTTATGCTCGTTAAGGAAGAGTTCAGTTTTAATTTACTTTCAACATAGACTTACCTTTACTCCATTCAAATAGCACAGATGGCAGGTATATAACTAAAAAATAAGAAGTTGATCGATAATGACAACATGTCGGATAAATTTCTGCAACAGAACTACCAATTTTGAAACCTTATTACTTTTGTTGACATTTTCCTTCTTCCAAGGAAGATCATGTAGATCTCCGAAAGTGAGGATTACAGGTTCAATTTGCCTTACAAAATGTCCATTAGACGGGAGAGAAATATTGTCATACAAGCTTTTTATCCTCATGTCAACTGTATCATTACGTCGAGCATGACTGACAGAATATTTCTTGTATTCTTCGGAAATAACAGTACACTAAATGCGAATCAAAACGTACTATCGTTCGTGACCTTGAATACTACACTTGGAGAATTTAAAATCTAGTTGAATTATACACGGCTGACCTCCAAAGTCAGCTCATGATTGACGTGAAACCGATGAGATATTCTTGATCAGACAAACAGCTACGCGATCCTCCTCTTAGTCGCAGACATCTACGGTTGATTACACATAAAACAGAGCATTTTATGATATCATCTACCTACATTTACTCATGAACTGTATTGTTTCATTTAGTATTCTAATACAACAGCAGGACATGCGAGGAATAAGAAACCAAGGCACAAACTCCGCCCCCAGTTAATTGTGCGAAAGAGCTCAAATGTCAGTCACTTAATCACTCCTTCCTGTCCCCACTGGTCCTCAGTGACCTATGAAGACTTTAGTATTTTCACTCTGGCTAATGCCAGACGATTTTACTCGTCAAGGGGAAGTACTCCGCCAGGAAATAGTTAAAGCTGATGTAAAAGACATGACGTTGCCAGAGCTTAAATTCAGAGAGCCGTAGTAACCTAAAGCTACGAGCGTACCAAATATAGTGAAAGGACGCATTTGAGAGTAGGCTTCGAGTTTTCCGTGCGGACGACCCCCTGGTGGACGAGTGAGACTGGTTGGAAAGTGAACCCTTGATGCCACGGGAAACCGTGCCGACCTTGAGACACTTCGCTTAAAACAAAGGATTTTCAATTCACTGGATCATTTATTATGCTCTGATGAACTGCAAATCCTTTCAGCATAAGAGGACTAAGTTCGACTGCCTCAACCAGGAATCAAAACCAAGGTCTCTGGCTAAACGTGCAAGCTCTTTCAGCTATTTGGACGCCCAGCTAGAACATTCAGAAATACCTTTGTTTTTAAGCAAAAACCCTCCAAATAAACTAAATATGGGAGATGTAAAAGTGGTCAATAAAAAAATATGAGCGCCCCTTTTATCCTTTTATTCAGTCCCACCACATTCTGCCAAGCAATACAAATTTACTTTTAAAGTCTTGATTCTTCATGCTGAGAGAGAGGTTTGAAGCAGAAAACTAATTTAACATATACCTCATCGTTAGACTAAATAGTTTCTGTCAGCTAATATCAACGTTAGTAAAGATTTCATTGGGAACTAGCCCTTACAGGCCCTTTTTGTGACTACGTCTCTGTGAAAGAGCTGGCTCCAAACCTTGTTTTTGTTTCGATTTAAAGTTTGTATGTGTCTCCGTTCATTCAAAACAACCAAGCCTACGTATTATACGAATATAATTATTACGTATTATAGAATAAATTTCATTATTCACGCATTTTCATTGGTCATTAACGCGCCATGATCTATTAAAGAACAGACGCACTGGTAGCGTCACTAAAACAGTGAACCATTCACAACTCTCCGCGTATATATAACAAACTAATGATGTTGCTTCGTTTGAACAGATGATGGATCATGTTAGATTACTGTTTTTTCTGTCTTTACTGTTTTTCAAAGCTCCCCGTAAGCTTTCCATCAACATTTTAAATATCTTTGTTCGTTTTATTTGTTTATTGTGTAAAACAAATAGATTTCATTTATCCGTTGTCTGTTCAGTTGTAGATGCACAGATGACATCATAAAGTGTTAAGAACTAAAAAATGGCTCACGAGTCGAAATAATCGGAAGACGGGGGTGCACGTTAGCCTAAACATCGCCGAATGTCGAACTCTATCTGTTCAAGTGAGCTCTATATATGACTGGAGAGATATCTTCAGGCCCTCAAGTGAAGCCAAACATGGAGATGTTTTTTGCACGTCAATTCCAGCCTGATCTCTATGAGTTTCAGGCTCGCGAAGGAGCTTGAGACTGATATGCAAAATTGGCCTCCATGTTGGCCATGCTTGGCTTCACTTTTCCCCTAGCCGATAAACTGGAGTTCTCCCTCCAATCATATCCTGAGTCATATATAGACCTCACTGATCTGTAATCCGTGTTCAACATCTATCGCGGCACCATCGACAGAAACTGAACTCTTGGAATACCCTTCGGGGCCAACTTGCCAGTGCACATGATATTCGAGAACGTTAGGTCGAGTTAACAATTGATATGCGTTCTCCGAGCAAACCATTTGGGGAAATGAATGACTGGTTAACCAAATAGTCACTGTAATGCCCCATTTAAAATTGCTGATGGCAGTCTTCACCATGAAATGAGACTAATTACTGCTGGATTAACCGACCAAAAGACAAAACCGTGATCGATATTCATACAAACGCTTCAAATAGGATAGCAATCGCGAGTACCGCGTTTAACGTTGTACTGAAACTGTAGTTATACTTCATCTAATTTCACTAGATTCAATGACATCTAGAGAGGATTTATTAGTTTATCCAGAGAAAGAGGTAAAGTGTTGTTTAGTATATAATATTCAATTCTTTCTTCATCATGTCGTTGAAATTCGTTCAGGTAAAAAACCTAGGTTTGTGTACATCTTATAAATAAATGAGCTGAATTATCAGTCTTTATATACTTTTTGAAAGAAACATGATAAAATAAAGCAATTTCGCAACTTATATGAGGCAGAATGATAGATATATTCGGTAAAACGCAACATTCATGCATCACATTCGACGTTTGATACATTTTACATTTATAATATTAATTTGCGAAGTGTTTCTAGACGTATTATAGCAAGGATAGTATTTTCTGCACGTGAATGGCGAACAGTTGAGAATATGTTGTAAATAGCGTAGGTATCTAATTGTATAGCTTGTCTATAATGATTGTAAAGATAAATTCACATTTAACCTGCACAGCTCAGCTGAAGTCAGCTGAAAAAGTTGACTCGAGCGGGATTTGAACTCTCATCCTTCGGGAATACGGTCCGCCCCTCTACTTGTTCAGCTATCGAGTCTGCAGGGATTGGAGGCGAGTTATTATCCAACTTAAGTGTACGAGATATTCTCGCAACAACTTAAC
>JBAHVQ010218749.1:0-11292 GCA_036872915.1 Nanipora kamurai
AGAATTTTTTGCTGGGCTTTGATTTTCATCATTCGAATACGTTTTCCGCCTGGTCTTTCAATTGCATCGATTCTAAACGAGAAGTGATGTCAACGTGTGTAATTAAAATACACCTGAAAACAAACATGTGAAAAATTTTGATAATGTGAAAATCCACATCCGAAAATTCTTCTCATGTAAAATTGAAACATTTAATTTTTCTGCATGTGATCACATGAAATCTGAATTGTAAATTAATATGGAATTAATGTAAGGGTCAGATGATCCCCAAATTTGTCACCTTGAAATTCCGACGGGATCCAATCTTGACTAAACCATGTCTCCAGCTTAGTCCTTGACTTCCAGAACGCGACCATAATAAATTCGTGGCGATATCTTCGGTTAGAACTGACAGGGTACCGGTTAGCGAAGCCGCCATGTGGTACCAGAATGACAAGGTGCACTGTGGTCCCGTTGACGAAATAAGAGGAGAACTTAATTTGGTAAAACTACCGCCAATTTCGGCAGCTTGTGAAGGAGCTTTCAAGTACCAGCCATATTTACCTGTTACAAAAAAATTGAAGATAAAAAAAAGCAACTCAAGAAATGATGTAAAAACGTAGGATGGTACGTAGGTATTGTATAAAGCAGTGGCGTGCTGGGAGGGGGGCCATGGTCTCCCCAGCGATGCTTTTTTAAGGGGCGCCAGAGCATAAACGGGGCGCCGAAATAGCACAGTATCACCGTAAGTACCGTAAGCAAATACTGAGGGGGGCCTAAATTACCACCTGGCCTCCCCTGGCAAACACAGGCCAGCACGCCACTGATATAAAGCAGCGGTGTAGAAAGTTATGTTTTCTTTTTTGGTTTTTGAAGTTGTCGGCTGGTTGTGGATATAGGGAGTGAAACAGTTTGAGTTTTTGTAGGAAGTTAAAAGGTTGGTAGACTGCCGAACTTATGTAGAAAAATTCTGACCTTTCGAGCAAAGGCCCTTCTAAGAGTGAACACGCTTCTAAGAATACATTTCACTCTTTGGAGAAAAAAACTTCATTTTTTAAAAGAATTTTTTCAGTTACAAAGATTTGCCGTTTCAGTTCCCCCTAGACTTCACTTCGATTTTGAGATACAAACATTTGTTTGGTATGTGATTCTCAAACTCATTAATAACTCACGAGGAAACCACGAAGGAAATCAGTAACGGGACGGCGTTTGGACATGTGATCTTAGCATAAAATTTCAACAACTGTAACCCGATTTTCTCCTTAAATACGGATTCGTTTTAGAAACTGTATCATACATTCGAACTCCGTGTTTAATTTGACTTCCAAACACCTTCAAGTTGGTTAAACAACTCAGCTATCGCCTTGTTTTTCAACTCACTTCTCCATGTTTGGATATCAGATCAAGTACTCCTTCTCATGTTTGATCTATTACGTAACACCCTGCGAACGTCACGGTGCATAATGACTAGTAAAATCTCGAATATTGTTGAACATCCAACAGACACTTGTAACTGTGTATGTGGGTATATTTGTCCCATGAAACTAAAGCAAAAATAATTTCGAGTGATTTAATCGAACAATCTCAAAGATATACATAATTTCCCATTAGCTCATTATGCAATCTGACGTACGCAGGATGTTATTTACATATGAAACAAATCTTAGTTTACCAAGAACGAAGTGAGTCATTAGAAATCTATACAGACAACGCTTTAGAATTTAAAACGTTCTTTCAAACAAGGGAGTTTCTTCTAGCCTTATTTTTTCCACTTCATGGACTCTCTCTTGAAGACTCTCTGCCTAATTCCTGGGCTGGATTTTTACAAAGTCGTTTTACTTACCTGTAGTATGGTCAACATTTGGTTTTGTAGAATCGTCTGCTTGAATGGGTTGCCAGCTGTATTTTATCGCTCGGCGACGGCGTCGACTTGTGTCAGAGACATCGATTTGCCAGTTGCCAAGATCACCATTCAAGAAGCTTGCGAATACACTGACGCAATTGCCTTCGTCCTCACCGTTAGGACAATCACGCGAGAAGTCACAGATTTTCTTCTTCGAGACACACGAGGATGAACCTGAGAATGGTGGAATGTTATGCATCAGTCAATGGTTTGACCCTTTTGAAAGTAAGAATTTATTTTATGGGCATAAAATTACAATGAAAAAAAGGGCACCATTAATAACACCAAAGATCAGCACAATGGGTGAATTTGAATTGAACTGAACTGAAAAAAGTTTAGGCTATGCCTGTGTGATGCATTGTGGTATTTATGCAACTGGTCTATTAATATTCATATTTACATGCACTGCGAAAATTCTTTAGCAAAGGGGATTCTAGGAAACGAAGTCACGTGGGAAAAAAAACAACCTCGTATATAAAGCATGTGTATAGAAGGTGGATTTTCCCAAAAATCACTCAGACACTTTCGAAAGGCAAGTTTACACTGGATATTTTTTTCAATGGTTTTCTCATCGTGACGGATGTGATTGAATGGATTGACTCATGAAAATATTGAACCATTTGTGCGAAGCTAAATGACTCGATACTTCCACAAAAAAAAACAAGAAAAGATATTAAAAGATTAAACAAATTTGACCTGATAAAAAGAACATAAAAGGAAATATACCCTCCTGGTTATATGCCCACTGAAAACCCCTCCACAGGGTTGTAAACGAGATCTTAGGGTATTTCTGCATCCTGAATATTCTCCGCTGCGTTCCTGTCAGACTTGAACTTCAACTAGCCGTCACCGCGACGCGTTTCCACTGGTTGTCCCAAGTTGTTAACAAATCTGTAACGGCTTTTTCCAGACTTGTAACAAGACTGATGACTCCAACAGGCTTGTTACAAGTTGTTCCAACAACTTGCTACTGTCTCGCAATTAACAAGATGCTGCAAGGTTGTTAACGACAAGTTTGTGACAGGTTGATGAAATGACAGGCTTGCTACAGCTTGTTAACCGACTTGTCACAAGCTTGTTGCGAACGCATCTTGTTAACAAGCTGTGAGATTTTTGTGCTTGAATGGTTTGAGCGTCACACCGGAGTTCCTAAGGTTGAGGTTTCGATTCCCGTCTTAGGCTAAGAAATCTTTCTACGTTTATAAAAGTTTGAGTAGCGGTGAAATAAAATGCAGGCATTTCTTGTCCGATATTTCTACGTGAAACATTGTATCGTGAGACATCCCTGATGTACAGTGACCGGAGTCAGCTGCATGTCTAACATTCTAAGTTAAATACACTGTGAATATCGCATTTGAACCACAACTTATTTGGTGGGGCGAAGCTGGAGTGTTTGGGTTGGGCACACTTCTTCCTCAAAACCTCCTCTAGATGGAACTCTGCTGAAGCATCAACATGTTACAGAACGCCATTCCGTTTCAGTATGTAAGAACATTCTTTACCTGATTGATAACAGTTGAACTGCAACGGACTGCACGAATGAGGATTGGTTGGTTTCATTGTAGTGTTAACATATGGCTCTACGGGTAGTTGGCCATTGTATGGTTGACATTCAATGCTAAATGACAAATCATCCAGAGCGATGTCTCCTCGGTAGTCACCGCCTGCAAAACCTTCAATGACTACTTCATAAGCCTTGGTTGATACAAGCGATACAACGGCACGCTTCCAGATGGAACCTTGTTCGGACCGCGCTTTCCACAGTGGTCTACCCACTGAACCGTTAATAAACGTACGGGTGTACACATTCAGTTCACCAATGGTCGCACCATACATATGGTACCAAAAGCGCAGGTTACAATTATCAGCCTTGGTAGCCGGTGAGAACGCGGGGCTAATGTACCACGCTTTGTCACCATAGCGACGAGGATAGGACGTCTCGAGGTATATGTAGTATCCAGTGTTGTCACCATTTGTATGGTCAAATTTGGGACCAGTATTGTACGAAGCAGTTGAACCTAAATCGACGAATAAAATGCAAAATTGCGTGAACTTGTTTTAAAAATGCACATGGGATTATCGAAACATTGTTTTTATTCATTCGACTGACTGGCTTAAGCCAAAAGCTCTGGTTAATTACAAAACAAGGTTTCATCTGACTGGTTGAATAATCAGTTCTAAGGGCTTTGGTAACAAAAATTTAATTTATTGTGCAGCGGCGCAACAAAAGGGTTGGGTGGTGGTTCGCAACCCCTGCCCTTTCGTGGGACATCTAACGTGTGCCCTGGTAGCAACAGTAATTTTCCCCGTTTCTCAAAGCTACATGGGTCTGTTTCCTTTGATATAAAGAAAACCGTCCCTGACGGTGCCTTTCAATTACCCTCCGACACTTGTCCTCCGAAATTCCTGGTTGCGTCCCTGTTGTGGAATATTACCTTTGATTCTGGTCCAGTCAAAATCGTCCTCTTTGCTATCACGCCATTTGCACAGGCCATCAATTTGGAAGTCACATCTAACAGGATAACGATCTAAAACAAATTCAACGCTAATAACTAGATAGGAGTTGATTGGACTACATACGACTACTAGACCAGACTCAACTACTTGTACGACGATAAGAATAGTAGACTAGGATAAAACCAAACAGATTAGAGCAGAGAAGTAAGTAGAGTCATTTGGAGTGAAGTAAATTGAAGTGGAGTGGAATGAAGAAGAGTAGAGTGGAGTGAAGTTTAGTGCAGTGTTTTGGAGTGGAATGGAGTAGAGTGAGCAGAGTGAAGTGAACTGATATGAAGTGAGCTGATATGAAGTGGAGTGGAGTTGGACGGATTAGAGTAAAATTGAAGACTCGTAGAAAAACTCTAGTCAAACCAGGAAAAGAGGGCAATGCCCTCCTCAAATCGGACCCTGCTTCAATACTTATAACTATAGTATTTTCACATTGCTGCAACGACCACTTACTGCAGTCCGAGGGCTGTTCATCTGATTCATCGCCACAGTCATCGCTGAAGTCGCAGCGGTCTATTTTATCGACGCAACCTCCTCGTTTACAACGGAAGTCTTCAGGCTGACATTTAGTTATGCGAGGTAAACCACAGTTAACGAATTTTAAGTCGTCTATAGCTATGTCACCGATAAATGATGTACCACGAGTAGCTGTTAAGATGAACAAGTAAGATCGGGTTTATAACACAGCACCATGAACCGAAAACGGAAACAAACTAGTGAACAAAAACTATGTTTGATGAGGCTTTATCACATTTTAGAGCCTGCATAAGAATTTGAAAATGGTCAGTTGTTTCGATAAATTATGGAAATCGAAAAATCCCTACATGTTTTGTACATTTAACACTTCTGTCAATATATGTAATAACGTTTTATATACACAAACCTCTACATTGTGTATCACTGGTTAACATGACAACATTCAAATCTGTTATCTAACATTTTCAGCTAGCTTACCTTCGATTATGACACTGAATGGACTGTTTTGTTTTCCAATTCCCACGGTTGTTTTTTGCCACTGATTTCCCTGGTTTCCATTCTTTATCCAGTGCAATATTCTTTGCCCAGTAGCGTTGAGGTACACTGCTAGTGAGCCAATGGTGGGACCGTACATGTGATACCAGATCTCAATGGCGCACTTGGAAAAGGCCTAAAATCAAGAATACAAAAGAATGTAGGACTATTTAACAATTCACGAAGAAACAACGTAGGAAAGTGATGTCTAGTTATAAATTGTGATCTAGATACGTATTGTTATCAATTGATATAGACGCCAAAAAAGGACCCCCTTTATCAGGCCTCATATTACATCTGTTTGAAAAACTAAATAACCGTAATAACCAGGGGGCGACAACACGAGGGCCGGAAAACTCGGGGTCAAATCGGAGAAATCCTCGAGCTACGACGGATGGTAACGAGTGATGAAATCGACTGACGCCAAAACGAAATGAGGCGTTGCCTGCTGCATCACACTTTTATAAGCAGCACCAATATACAACAGTACATTCCACTCTGTCGGATCAGTTTTTACAGATTACAACAGTTCTGAAGAAAACATCCATGCTTTAGTCTGTCGTATCAAACTGATTGAAGACTTACAAACTAACAGACTGTAGTAGTTAATTAAGTATTCTTTACTTTCTCGGTGTTGACTTTTCATCTTTGAAAAGCTTTTGTGTCAAGAGTCAGGGTAAAAGGAAATAGCGAGTTTATTTTTCGAAATTGGTTCTTCCAGACAAATCGAGATATTTATTTTTTTTGCCTAGAAAAAAACCCTCTACCAACATTCTTACATGCAAGTCTTACACTCCTCCCCATGCTCCAAGTTGACAAGCAATAAAGGTTTACCTGAATTCAGTTCTCTTACAAGGCCTTAGTTAATCCAGACACTGGTCGTGATCTTACCTTCTTATATAGGGGACTGATAAGTCTAGCATTTTGATAGGCGGTTCCAGTTGATGATTCAATGTACAGGTAGTAACCATCAGTGGAATTAGTTGAGTGATCAGTGGCTGGTCCGGTGCCAATCGAAGGTGTGCGGCCTTTCTTCCGTGTCCAATCGAAAGAATCTGTGTCATCAGTAGCTTCCGTCCAGCCACACCGTCCGTTTTCGAATGTACATTCAGCCGCTAGAATGAGACAATGTTGAAAACGCCAGCTAAGGTAATCGAAGGTAACGAGAAGTATGGTAAAATATGAATGGTATGGAGTCGTGATACGAATGAACGCATCGTCGGAAATGGTATTTAACCATGTGGAATGATGCCAGACAGTACTGCACGCGTGGTATGGTACTATATAACATTGGTTTATTTTCGGGTTGTAAGGTAAGCAAGGTTTGTTATGATGAGGTATAATATGGTGCGATACTGCACGCTTTTGTATGGTATGATAGGAATAGTGCAATACAATGGGATACAGACAAAACCATATATTGTAGTAGAAAACAAATCAAGACAAGGTGAGATCTGAAAAAGTGAGTCTACACGTCGGGCAAAGAAACTCCGGCTGTAAGGCAAGTCAACGGGTAGCAAGGTATAACGCGTTCATGCAAGGTACAAAGAAGTTCGGTGAGTAACAAAAGAATGAACAAAACAATGAACAAAAGAATGAACAAAAGAACAAGAAATTAAGCTACTTCATTCGGGGTTAATAGTCGGATGGATGACCACCCGAGACTCATGTCAGTAGAGTTGTTGATTCTCTCCTGTGCCTTTCTCCGGATTCTGCGGTTTTCCCTTCTCCGAAAAATCAACGCCACAGTGTCCCCAATTAGTTCTAGGAGCTAAAACCCTGTGACATTTAAATAAAATTTACAAACAAACAAAGATAAACCGCTGGAGTCGAACTAATCTACAGTGTATCACGGCGATGCTACGAATGGTATGATATGGGGACTAGACGATTTCGAAGCGCTAAAATCTTGTGAAATTAAAGGAAAAAACATAAAACAATTTAAAATACTTACGGCAAGATCTTTCATCAGAGTTATCATTACAGTCAACGTTAAAATCACACAATTTCGACTCGGGAATGCATTTCGCATCTGACCAACATCCAAATTGTTTAGCCTTACAGTTGTTCGGTTTCGGCGTTGGTGGTCCGGTGGTTGTTGGAACTTCAGAGGTAGGAATGATGCCACTGTACGCCTGACAACCGCTACCAAAACTGATGTCATCAATTGCAATATCACCTTGGTAACCATTGCCACGGATTCCTAAAAATAATGGTCATAAAGCATCCCGTGAACAATTTTACAAACGTTCCCCCTTTCCTGGCAGTACCTCTCCTTTTGACGAGTAAAATCGTCAGGTGTTAGCAAGAGTAAAATAATCAGGCGTTAGCCAGTGCAAAATAATCAAAATCCCAGACCGCCGGGAAAGAGTTAGTTGTTCTGTCTAACAAATATATTTTATATGTAGTTTCAATTGATTACATACCATCACTAGTGAAAAAAATTCAATGTGTTTTAATTTTACTCGAGTAAATTGTTTTCGCATGTGGTTTTTGGCATTTTAAAATGTTCCACGTGTTTATTTTCACATGTTTCGCATGTGATTTACACGTGGTTAACATGTGATCACATGCGAAACTTCTTCACATGTTCCGATTTCAAATGTGAACTCCGGCATGAGGAATTTTCACAAGGGTGGCCGTAAGTCAGTGCAAAAATAACACCAGAGCTATCCCAACAGAAACGAGTGAAGCCGTGGTCGATAACAAAATAAGCCAGCTGAATAAGATACCTTCTATGATGACTTCGAATGGTTTGCTGGGATTGATTGTAATAGAGGTGACTAGCTTTAACCATATATCTCCGCTATTTCCTGATTTAGAAGTAACGGCGTAACGTCTTCCTCCAGTAGATGTTCGGTACCAAATGTTCAAATCTTGAATGCGGGAGCCTCTCATGTGGTACCAAAGTCGTAAGGAGCATGTTCCGGTTGGCGCTTTCATCGCAGAGCTGACCAACCAAGCTTTGTCCCCTTGTCTTCTTCCGGTAACTTCGGTGTACATATACCAGCCTAGGAATGGAAGTTTAGTAACCCAGGATTATTCAAACCCTGTCAGCTAAGCTGTTCTCCTTAGAGGTCCAGAACACTTTTTTCACATGTAACCAAGGTAAGTTTGCTCAGACAACGTCACGGAGCCGGAATCAAACACTAGTTGCAGAGTTCAGAGACACGTGCACTACCACTGTGTCAATCACATCCTCTGCTGAATTCCGAATTCGCTGATACAAAGTTGACGGCATTAAGATTGGAAAACGGAATGAAGTACTGTGTAACATATAGAAGCTACTTTATGATAAATACGTAAATGGTTTATTACATAAGCAATGAGGTTGAGATTTTGAAGTTAATTATTCAAAGAACACCGAACCAAGATACTTAAACAACAATACTAATGTTACCTTATTACACTCATAGACGTATTTCCTTCGTCAGAATTGTCAATAGTTTGCAAAATAAACTTGTCTCCTTTATTAGTTCTTGTTAGAATTATTCATAATAAACCGTTCTTTCATAATTTACGCCGTTGCCGTAACATTAAAATCTTCGGCTTTGAAGCACGTTTGCAAAACCTAATGTTGTGGCGGGAAGACCGTTAGCCAATGAGAAGCATTCTCGTTCCCAGTACTCCTCGCTTCTCTTAGCTCCCACACGATGATCTAGGGGTCTTGGAGTCAAAGGGTGAACACCAGATAATCCTGGCATATTTTGATATTTGTGCATGGAAAAGACGGCTAAAAACTTTCTAAATACGTAGTGTACAAATACATCGGGGTACGTATGCTGTTAAGAAATTTTATAAGCTTTCATTTCATGTACATTTCGTTTTTCTCCGTTTTGTATCACTCGTCAAATCATAACAGCAAATGGATTCCTCACAAGTGTTATAGAATTTTGTATTCTGTTTACAATACACTTTACGCAAAACCGTCAACAGAAGATACTGCAAAATGCTTTTTGTAGTAGAAATTTCAAATTTCTAGCTAGAAGAGAAGTATTTCAAAAGTGTGAAAGCGTTTGTCATGTTGGTCTTGAGACGTTCATTTCTATGCATCATTATTTGACGAGCAATGGTGCGAACATTTTGGACATTTAAAAAAGTTACACTAAACGTAGAAACATGAACATTACAATGATGTAGTTGTTACTCCGAGTGACAAACCATATCGGACAAGTAGAGAAAACTCTGCTTGGCCCGGCAGGGATTCGAACCCGCGACCTTCGGTTACTAGTCCAAACACATCAACACAAACTGATGAAATTTCTGACAACATACATACACGATGCATTTCAGTAATACGTAGTCCAGAAGTTATTAGCCATTTTCTTCCATGAACAAATATGACGAGATAACGGAGAATTTGGAAACTTGGTGGATCGTGACATAGTTAACATAATTATCGACAGATTTATAAGCCAGTCACATTATTGCCCATGTCTCTGTCTCTATAACTTCACGACTTCTCGTGTGCGAGCTAAGAGAAGCGAGGGGCGCTACGAACGAGAATGGTGAGAACGCCGATACAATCTTTTGTTCATCAGTGAAAAACTATCGCACGACCAATCAGAACGCTGATATGATACTTTTTCTCTGCTGAACAAAATCATACTGCCACTCAGAGCATTTCAATTTCAGGTGTACGAATTTTATTTGTACTGTTTATTTTGCTGAAAATTTAGTACATATATAATAAATAATATTATAATTATATTTTATGAGTAATTACTACCTGATGGTTGTCCAGTCGTGTGATCATGGCTTGGTCCAGTACCAAATGATCTAGTTGGTCCTTGGCTACGAGTCCAGTCAAAATCATCCTCTTCGTTTACATTACGCCAACTGCACAAACCAGCTTCGAAATTGCAACGAATGTTTGAGCAGGACAGCTCGTCAGACTTATCGCTACAGTCGTCGGTAAAGTCACAGACTTCGGCTTCAGAATAGCAGAAATTCTTGTTGTTCTTGCACCTAAACAGAAACAGTAAAACAAATTGAGCAAGAGGTAAGAAACGACCACTGAAGTTTTCGTACAGCTGTGTAAAGCTGTGAGTATGAACGCAAATATGTCCGCGTAAGAAACTAATAAGAAATTCATTACGTGTTTTTATTATTTTTTTTTGGGTTGTCTTTTCTTCGTTTTAATTCCTGGTTTTCGTTTTACGTACATGTAGGAGCGGTTTCGATTTATCTCATCACTTCTTGTTCAGCGAGTGTTTATTTGATTTCATATATCTGAATGATGTACCCTTACTTTGGAACAACTGGTAGCTCTAAATCTTCCGTAAAACGTACTTAAATTAGTCCTCGTACCAGGCCATCAAGCTTTCCACTAAAACTTACTTTTTGGAGCGGTCACCATAGCAACTTGCGCCAGGCTCGCAATTCATGAGCTTTATTGAATCGAGTGCTATGTCTCCTCGATAAGAACCATCGTGTTTCGTTTCAAACGACAGCTGGAATGGCGATGATCGGCTACCAATCGACGCTTGGCTTTTATGCCACGCTCGACCATGTTCGCCTAAAAACGCAAGCAACAAAATCTTATTTCACCTATCATCTATAAGAGAGTTTATACAAACCAGACACCATCTTTTTAGGTATTTTAAAAGGTGATTTCGCAGTTTTCACAGACTTGCTTTCCATGCAATTGTAAAATCAATAAGCACAAAATCCTGATAAATTCCACGCACGTTTCAACTTCACAGCTGATCCCCGACAGTCGTTCATTTTATCTCTACCCATTCTCCCTGATACTGTTACGTTTACTCCCCATAAACTGAATGCCTACATACTGTCTATAGCTTCCGGAATACTGCAACTAACAATGGGTTCCATTAGGATCAATCGTTTTTCGTCGTTTGGGTTGGCTGGATGTTCTGTCATGCGCCGTA
>JBAHVQ010218760.1:0-11290 GCA_036872915.1 Nanipora kamurai
TCTACCTGTTGAGCTATCGAGTCTACAGGGATTGGAGGCGAGTTATTATCCAATTTAAGTGCACGAGAAATTCTCGCTAAATTCTCACGGATAGCGTTAAGTTGTCGCGAGAATTTCTCGTGCACTTAAATTGGATAATAACTCGCCTCCAATCTTTGTAGACTCGATAGCTCAACAGGTAGAGCGGCGGACCGGCTTCTCGAAGGTGCGAGTTCAAATCCCGCTCCAGTCAACTTTTTCAGTTGACTTCAGCAGTGTAGGTTTAATGTGAATCTGTTGGGTATAAAAACCATAACCAGCCGACAATTTTAAAAAGTAAATTATAAAACATAATCCGAAAATTAACATCTTGAAACTTGCGGTACAAGTTAAAACAAGGCGAAGACAGCATGCAGTATATAAAATTGGGTATGTTCCTGTATATATGGACACATATTTACAGGTATGATAGTTATTAATTAGCTAATAAATAAAGAGAAAGATATAAAAATAGAAGTTCCGGGATGTCAGCTAATCAGTAAAAGAAAGCGAGAGGAATGAAATTGAGGGCTCTAATTTTGGGAAGAAGTCTTTCACTTCAATTGAAAGTCTTTCAAAAGTGAAATTGCATGAAGAAATAACTGAAAAGTGATGAGAAGATACGCATTGACAAGTTTTGTTAGAGTAATAAGGAACGATGCATGATGAGGGGCAACACGACACTTTTTTCCTTGTCAAAGATTAAAATTTCCTATGTACTGAGATATGTGCGCGTGTGTAAAAATGACGGTGTGCCTGCCCAGGATACATACTCCACAACATTGACATGTATTTTCATAAGTAGCTTGAGATGGCAGTAATTTAAAGAAAATAAAGTAGCTAGGCATTTACCTGGTTTGAAAATTATTTGTAAATCAACCTGAGTGAAGCAAGAAGCAAAGAGTTTAACGTGGCTGTCACTCCAAAACAAGGCATGTGTTGATTGAAAGCACAGCTAAAATTGTGAAGAATACCGTTGACTGTTTAGTGATATTGAGTTTTGTTCTTGAGGTATTGACGTTTTTGTAATGTGCAAGTAAGGTACGTGATGACGAAAACGGAGTCAAACAGAATTGTTCAACTCATGACTTTGATGTCATAAATATTATCCATTGTAATCTCTTGAAATTTGCTTGTATATACAAACTACAAACTGAGGACGATAGTTCAAGATACAGTCGCCATAGAAACGGCTTAGTTTCCAGATCTCTAACTTTCCGTTTAAAAAGTCTTTACTTCAACTTCAAACAGTATTTTTACATTGGTTAGGTGGGTGGAAATCTTCACTAGTATACTAACCCCAAAAAGGTTTACACTTTTTAGAAAAAAAAAAGTGCTTTATAAATCACGAGGTCTGGAAACTAATGTGTTTGCCTATGACAAATAAAATAACTTAAACCATCTTTGTCGGTTTGTCGATTTGTATCTACATGCAAAGCTTTGAGAGGTTGCAATGGGTAAATTTTACGATATACTCGACTTTATGACTTACTTTAATTCTACTTGTCTTACCTATTCTACCTTGATTAAATATCAGAAAAACTTCAATAACTTAAGAACAAATATCGATATTACTAAACAATCTGCGGCATTCTATATAATTTTAGGTGTCTTGTTAGAACATTTACCAGAGATTGACCCGACGGAAATCATAATTTCACCGGGAATATTAAAGCCAGCATAGAATGCGAAACAATGGCCTAATATTAAAAGTACGATAGAATCTAGGGCTTCCTTGTTGCATTCCAATATCCTCTGAGATAATAGTTAATGTATGCCTAGGCCTAAGTATATATTTACTTGTGCATAAATTAACCAATCAGATAGGATTATTGTGAAGTAAGAAATTGGTAAACAGGAAGATAAACACTTGCTAATGTTCTCACCTCTTTATCTTCGTGTTTACCAGTTTTTGTCATTTTTCTTTCTTTCTTTTTAAAATTAGAGTGCAGTTGCGTGTCTTTTATTTGTTAATTTCATATGTTCTGCTAATTAATGTAATATTTATTTAATTGTGTACTATATGAAAAAATTTTAAATGTAAATCCATTGTACTTTTTACCTGAAGATGGATTAATAAACTTCTATTCTATGTTCAAAATGGTAAATGTTAAAGATGATGTTTGTTATTTTATTAATTTTTCATTGAACCTTTACATTTCTTTTTTGCTTTCAAGGTTCCACAGTTTTCGTTTGCACGTTTAGCCGGAGCTGAGGTCATGCTTGGTGTGGAAATGGCAAGCACTGGAGAGGTTGCATGTTTTGGAGAAGACCGTTACGAAGCATACCTTAAGGGAATGATCAGCACTGGAATGTCTGTTCCCAGTGAAAGCATCCTCCTGTCAATTGGAAGTTTCAAAGCTAAAAACGAAATGCTTTCCAGCGTCAAGACTTTAAAAAAACTTGGGTTTAAATTGTATGCCAGCTTAGGAACTGCTGATTTCTATGTAGAACATGGAGTGGAGGTGAGTAGAAGTTTGAGAACATGAGTTGAGCTGCGAAGCTCAACGCGATTTTCATGTGGTAGATGGAGTCGTCGTTTATTAGCCATGGTTTTACGGTACTCTGGCTTAAAACGTTTTGAACGTAGCTTACAAAACTGCCATTCATAACCCAACGTTTCGACACTCCTGTGTACTGTCTTCATCAGGGTTAATTGATCTGAGCATGAGGTCCCTATTTATATCCTTAGAGAACCATTGACGACTTTATCCATTGATGAGATGTAAACATGCATTCGGCACCGTCATCTCAGTTGAATGGAGCGGGAGCGCTTTTGATATACTTTGCCTCCAGACAACGTCTTTGATAGTAACCTGGATTGGTGATCATAATTTTTGAATTTTCTCACGCAGTCGTGTTGTTAGTTTGACACGCGTGCTCCGACAAAGCAGAATTTTCTTTTTTAGAGAAGAACACTTTCTTTGGTTGCTCTTTTAACTCTTTACTGTCCGTATAGGTCCTCAGTGACCAATGGAGACTTTAGTATTTAACTCTTGATAACGCCAGACAATTTTACTCGTCCAGGGGAAAGTCCTCGGACAGGAAAGAGTTAACAAGGGTTTAAAAATTTATTACTTAAAAAATACTTAGTCCAACTCAATCGTATACATATTTTCTCAATCTTTGATAATAGTATAAGGCCATGCATTGCAGATCGCTGTGCCGTGTGAAGCAGCTGGTGGCGATGCTAAGCAACATAGATTACACTGAGTATCCCGGTAAAAACCTTTCCATTTACATTGGGGATAATTAGCTAAATAGAAAAGTTGTAGGTTTCCATTTAGGACGGCTGGAAATTCTTTCAGAAAATATTTAATCCGACAGGCTTACCAATAACGACGTCATGCTAAGATTTACAATACTCAAATTAGTAATATTGGTGCTGCGATTGAGAAACGAAGGTTAGTCATAAACATAACCCAGGATATAAGTTTAAATAAAGCCATAACGAAACCATTTCTTTTATAAAATTTTTTTAATGACTTACGTTTCGTTACTTCACCAGTAACATCATCAGAGAAATTATTTACACAGGTAGAGTGGCTTAAATAGCTAACTGCTACAAAAATAGTAATGGATGAATGTTACGAAGGATTAGCGGTAAAACGAATTAGCGGAAGACGTGACATGACAACTCGCTTTTTTACTAATTCTGCAGCACTTTCTGAAACTGGGCCAAATAACAGGCAGAGAAATCCTTCACCTCTCTGGCCCAGAAGTTTAATGTTTGACTCTGGCTAACGCCAGACGATTTTACTCGTCGAGGGGAAATCCTCGGACAGGAAAGAAATAAATTGTTGTCACATGTGCGCCCTCGAAAAATCCGCAGTGATCGGCCTGTATAATTAGGTAACTTAATGATTGAGCCTGAGGTCCTTACTAGAAAATTATGCTGCCCGCGGCCTTCTAGTATAGACCGAGGTGCGAAGCATGGAGTTGTGACAGATTTGTTGAATATTTGAGTTAAAGAACGCACAATCAAAGGAGCTGCTAGCTTTACAAGTTTTGGCGATAAATTATTATAAACGGCTGCTTTAGATGTTGATAGGCCAGGTATTGTAAAACTGCTGGATTCGAAGTGGGGCGTACGTACATTAAGAATTATAAAGAAGAAATTACATTTGTTACATATTGCAACTTTATCATTTAAAATATTACATCAGCCTTAGATTTCATCGGTTGAACATCGAGAATTTCCCAATGTGGAGAATTTAAAGCCTCTAAGTGATTAACGTCGTTAGGCATATTCATAATCAGTCTTGCAGCACAGTTTTAGCCTCAGCTTTTGTTTCGTACATATTTTCCTAATACCGAGTATGATTACTGATCCTTGTATGGCGAAACCAGGGAAGGTAGTTTTCTCTGGTACACTAGTTAAATAATGATCAAGAAGATTGCTTGACATGCTTGTAATTGTGATAATGTGATCTAATGTGATTGAATAATTATGCATGCGATTTGATTGGGTAAATGAAACACTATGTAATTTGATAATTATATAGCACTGGGAACGATAATAGATAGATAGAGAACAACCAGTACACAGAGACCGTTGCCAAATATAGCACATGGGGCATTGATTTACTATTCTAAGTTCAATAAATATATATAAATATACAAAGCAGTAGAGGTATTATAGTAATACGAGTTGCTTCCTTGATTAATTGAGATAACTGGTACTGCTCGTATACAGATTTTAGTAGTTTAGTTGGTTGATTAGGGGGATTTTTAAGCATTTCACCACTAAGATCTCCAAGGATGTGAAGTTCCTCAAGTTCCTCATTTTTATCATCCACGCGCTTAATCAAATATTAAAAACTCTTTCAATCCCTTCATGCCAGGAGGTCTCCCCTTGAAAGTAAAATCGTCTGGCATTAGCCAAGTGAAACTAGCTTCTGTTAGCCAGTTTAAAAATAATAAATTGCCAAATAGATTATGTTGGCCTAAGCATGTATGTTACTCTTCTAAATGTAAATCAAATGTATGTAAATGAAATATATATATATTATAATATTATTTTACTATGTTTTTGGATCAATAGAGCAAATGAGTCTATGTAATAAATTTTAATCACATTCATGAGCATGAATCACATTCAAGTAATGACATCAGAACTGAATTTCAAAAGTAGCTAGGAAGTGTAAATTCAAGAATAAGAAACAAGTATGAATTGGAATGTATAGTATAATATTAATAATTTCAAATCACACTTTTATGGTAATTGCAAATAAGTACAATCTGTAATAAAATAACTTGTACATTATGTAACTAATAACAAACATGGAAACAGTGTATACATTACATGTTAGTTGCAATCACCATAATTTTGTATGAAAAGCATCAAATTTATTGACTTATGAGTTCTTTGCAGAAGGAATTTGTTGTCAAATGTTTCATTGTCAAACTAGTTATTTGGACTAAAGCCTGATTCAAATTTGTGAAATAAGGATAAGCACAAAGAAAGAAAAAAGTTCCTTTTTTTGTGCTTGTCCTTATGCTTATTTTTATTCCATTTATATTACACACAAAGTATTCGATCAATGCTATGTACTAGTGTCAGATTTGCTGTTCGAATATTAAATAGTATTTTCAACATAACAGACAATCTCTAGTTACTCTGAATAAGCTCTTTCAACGTCAACCGACGCCACGACAGTGAACAGCACCTTTTACACAAGTCCCAAAGATGTGGATCGTAGCGAACAGACAAGAAAAAGCAGGGAACAATTGATAATTAGGCATGGCTAGGAGACTATGTTCAGTGCCTGCAGGGTATAAAAAATACAGAGTTCATCTTAATAGCAACAATGCAGTATACCGAATACAATCAAAGCTTTCCAAGCATGTCCATTCTTTCGGTGGTCCATGTTTACCTTTACAGAGAGTAAAATCTTCTAACGTTAACAAAGTTGTTTTATTGAACTAATCGAACCAAACATTGTGTTGGTAAGGCTTGGGACCAACATGTCCTCAATTTTTTTTCTGATACGTAATTCCTTGTTCGCTCAAAAGGATAGAACGGCCGCAGCTCTGTCGTCCAAATTAAATAAGTTTGACTTAATTGTGACAAACCACAAACTTCTATTCTTAAACCATTAATTTGTGGCGAATTGATTCAGTTCGTCTCACGAAAGACTTAACACGTTGGCCTGTTTAGCCCGAGCCTGAAAGCGTAGCAATCCCCCGGCATAGTATCGGTTCGAATTAACCACATGATAAAATACTCTAAGAATCTTGGAGTATTTTGACCATCATTTACCAGGGCCTCTTCCGCTCTACCCGCCATGTTTATAGAAGCCCCTGGGTACGAGGTTGAACATGAGGTTGCTTTGTATGAAAGTGAGGTTTGATCAAAAGTTGGTCAATTTATTCTCTTGTGTGAAAATCATGTTAGAGTAAGTCATGTTCAATGCAGTCAAACTTTTTTTTTAAGGTTCATCCAGTAGACTGGCCGTTCGGAGAAGGTGGTAATGGTAGCAAGAAGAAGAATATTGCAGACTATTTAGTACAAAATAAGTTCGATATGGTAATTAACCTGCCGCTGAGGAACAGCGGTGCCAGAAGATCTTCATCGTTTGTCACACATGGTTACCGAACTCGCCGGATGGCGATCGACTACTCTATTCCTTTGATAACAGATATTAAATGTGCTAAACTGTTTATCGAGGTATTTGTAGTTATTTCTTTAGAGACTGATTTTTTCCCTTTGTTGTTTGTTGCAACAAAACTCATTTTCTGAAGCGAAGTTTCTGATTGGCCAACGGCCAACTAGAAGGAGAGTTTAAAATTAACGGAACTCAAAAAAAAGTGTACCGATCTTTGACAATTGGTTGTTTTGGTTTTTATCGCCTATATTGATAAGTTTTTGACTCTAAGCACTCAAGAAATCTCTTAGTATCGTCTCTTGCATCTTCAGGTTACCGAAAGAATTCTGTGGTTTACATGGACATCTTCCAGAAAAAGAAGAATCGTCACGACGTTTAGTGTGTAGGCCTTGTGAAAGGAGGCTTACCAGTTATTAAATTCTTATTCAGCCGCGTAACCAGCCGAAACCTAGGTCTTTTCGAAGCAGAACAGCTGCGAGAGTGAAGATAAGACCCGGGGAACAAAAGTTGTCCCAACTAATAATAGACTTTCGGGGCAAAAACCTTTGAACCCAAGAACATGCTTCTTCCACGATAGATCAGAAGAGATCCACACTCCAAGGTCTCGTTCATCTTTGTAATACGCAAGTTCGGTCTTGCCCATTGAGTAAGGGATCTTTATGCATCGTTTCATCCTTGATATAATCTGAACTTTGCATTTCTCATAGTTAAATAAAAGGTTCGAGGACACTGACCACTCATTTATACTTCTCAAGTCCTGTTGCAGCAAGGTGTTGTCAGCTTCTGTTGATATACACTTGAACAATTTTGTGTCATCAGCAAAGGACGCTATTGTAGATGAGTGAACAGCGTTGGGTAGGTTATTAGCATATAGAAGGAATAATATCGGACCGAGAATGGATCCTTGTAGTACACCAGATTCCGAAGTTGTAGATATTCTGCCTTTTAGAGACTTCCTTGTCATGCGTACCACCCTTTAGAGATCGTACATTATAGAGACAAGCGAGATCGTACGTTATAGAGATAAGTGAGATCTTACATTATAGAGATAAGTGAGATCGTACATTATAGAGATATACACATATTGACAAACAATTTTCCAATTTTCTTAGGCCCTTCGTAGAGTACGTGGTTCACCTGCCATTAAAACACACATTGATTGTCTCTCGTCCTTTCAATTATACCGTCTACCTGGTTTAATCGATGTTCATGTGCACATGCGAGAGCCTGGGGCGACCTACAAAGAAGACTTCTCATCTGGTTCTGCTGCTGCCTTAGCTGGTGGAATAACAGTAGTGCTGGCGATGCCCAATACAAACCCCCCTATAATCGATCAACATTCATTTCAAATTGCTCAAGGGGTAGGTTGAGTCGTAGAAGACAATTAGTTCGACATAAATCCCAACAATATTTGTCGTGATTTCTTCAAACTATTAAGATGTAAGCACAGCAAAAATTGATCCTCTTAAAAGTTGTTGATAGAACTCTGAACTTCAGTTATAACTGAACTGCGGGGTAAGATGAAGAAAGTATCCTCAAAATGATGGCATCAACAAAATATAAATTGGATCCTCACGCTAATGTAAGAGTGTTCTGACCGAAGAATTCTGACTGTGTTTACTTTGATCACTGGAACAAAGGCCTGTTTTGAAACGTTATTTCTCATTTAAAACTTTGGTTTTGGGTTTATTATCAAACTATAACATTAAAAAAAATCGTATTACTATTGAGTTACTTATTCAATGAAAAATGGCAGAGTAAAATTTATTGTGAATGTCAAACTCAGTGCTTGGGAATTGGTAAGTCATGAGCAAACGATTTTTGTTCTTATAAGATATTCAATTTTAAGTAACACGTTCATGTTAAAATTTTTAACAATTTTAATATAATATTCTAATTTGTTAATGAAACGTTAGCATTAAAATTTTATTACCACAGAATTATTGGCTCGTGGCCTTTTTGCGAAAGTTTAGTTGACGTTTATTTTGATATTCAGATTACGGTTCCCGCCTAGTTCTTCAATTACCACTATTCTAAAATTTGTCGCAACTGTCTTCGTCTTTTTTTAACTTGTATCTCAAATTTCAAGATGTTAATTTTCGAATTATGTTTTATACTTTGCTTTCTAAAATTTGTTTTGCCAGCTTTTTCTTGGCCTTTGCTCAAATCGTGACGTCGGTACTTCGTAACTGTTCATTTACCCAAATATTTTTATTTTAGCGAGTGAGTAGCTATGGTTCTATTTCGGCCACATATGCCTTGCTTTGTAAACCTCTTTATTGACGAATAGTATGTGGAGAAAGTCTTCCGAACGAACCTTTAGACCAGTTATTATAGATATGCATCTTACGTCAGCGGCTTCTGCTATGAGAGTGAGGTTCCAATTTTCACTTTGCTGGATGCCGTCTTTATCGGGACACGTCTTGAAACTCAAATCCTTAAGCTTCTATCTAGTTATGTATAGGTCAGTAGAAAAAACGTTAGATAACTTTTTTTTAAGATCAGGTGTTTACCATTCAATAATTGACTAGTCAAATATGTAATATCCGAAATTGGCCTTTTCAATGATGATGTTGTATAACTTCAACCATTGGAAAGTTTTTTACATCAATATTGATTCATAATGTTGGATCTGTACCATACCGGACAGGAAGAGAAAACTCTACTTGGCCCGGCTGGGACTCGAAACCGCAACCCTCGGCTACTAGCCCCAACTCTCTACCAACTGTGGTCCGTCACTCGGAGTGACATCCAACATTATTATTCTCTACCCGAGCTCATTCTTCTACACAATATTGATTCAATTAGCCTTCGATTCCGTGGAGAAAGATCAAAAATTTAAACTGGCAAGAATATCAGCAAAGCATTGTGGTATTATCAGTATGACGTCCCTAAGAAAATATATGGTCGATTTTCACAGTTTTCTGTCTGTGCAGGTTTGCCACAGGATAAAGAAGTAGTTTCTGCTGAGCAGTTTCCCCCTCGGATTAGTTGTAAATAAAAAACTTTTCCACCATGATTGAAATTCTCAGTAGATGTATAGCTTGGCTTTTCTATTTTTGCTTCTAAATTTTCATTTTGCTTGTTGGGCATGAGCATAATGCAGTGTACAAGAAATCTGTGAATTGATATCCCTAAGAGGCAAAAATATCTCCAAATTTGCAGGAGCGGCCAACATGAGAAAAATACCTGCAAAATATGACGTATTTCTATTCTGAGCTACCAAAGAATAGATTTTTACTTTATCTCAAGGAGATACAAGCTAATCAATTTAGAATTAGGATATGTCGCGATGGTAATGAATTAAAATAGAACCACGGAAGACATTTATGACGGTTAAAATGAGATTAATTAACTGAATTACTAATCACAGGATTTTTAGTCTATTAATGTCATCAAAGTCTCTGGACATAATAGATATTGTCCAATGTTTTGGCCGAAGCAGCATGATTTGTGTAGTATTCTAATACCATAAACTCGGCGTGTGTTTACTTTATTGAACCTTCTTTTTCAGTTGGCGTCTCAAGGATCTCGGTGTGATTTTGGTCTTTTTCTTGGCGCCAGCGCTACGAATACTACGATACCGTCACAAATGGCAAGACAAGCTGCAGGTCTCAAGATGTACCTAAACGAAACTTTCACCACATTGAGAATGGACAATTGCACTTTATGGATGAAGGTAGTGAATTTAGGTACATTTTATTTGTACTTTAAAGTGACAAGAAGTCTGCTTAGATTATGCTTGATGATTGGGTTCCGTAACCTCGTATCTTGATTACATTATAACTACAGCTTTACCTTTATTCCGGGGCCATATCATGGCCTTTTGCTTAAACGGTTAGTTGTGAGAAATGCAACTCTGGGTGTGCTGTTAGTAATTTTGAATTCTTGCCGCCTTTGCTTGGATTCCTTTAATCAAATTCACGTTCAGATTACTAGTACTAATTATCCTTTCGCAAATATTTTCTTTCTTTTTGACCCAGTTTTCCTTGATCTGAAATCTGAATTAAGATTCATCATGAAAAAACTCACTCATCTTTCTTAAAAAAACTGTGCATGATAACATGAGGTGATCGAAGTGGTATACCAAATGAGTTGGTTGTGTACTATTCTATTCCTATTTACGTGGTACATGATAAGGTCGCTGATGCTCAGTGTTTGCTTATGTGTGGTTTGATAAAGTCCTTAGAAAGAATGAAAGTGATCTCAGGATCTTCCTTCCCAGTATTGATAATGCCCAAAAAGGCTTCGAATTGAAATTTTTGTTGAGAGTGTGTAGATGTGGCGCATTCAGTCAACGATGAAACCATACACGTAGTACGGATTTTGAAAGAGACAGATCGTCCTCAAGATGTCTAAAAGTTACGATATCCAAGAAATTTAAATCTCCAAGATTTTATCAAAGCTTAAGTGTTTTACTTAAAGTAAATACGATCTGCTACTGCACCAATTTCATACACTATTTCGAATCCCGTAATATGATCTTTGTTATGATACAACATGGTGTCCATCGTTCAAATCCAAAGGGAACTCACCAAACACGCAAAAATCTCCCTACTTGTTCAAGAATGGTAGGTAGGTAGGTACGTAAAACTTTATTTCAACACGTTAGCCACTTCAACAAATTGTTGATTTCCAAGTGGGACGTGATTTAAAACTACAAA
>JBAHVQ010218771.1:0-11290 GCA_036872915.1 Nanipora kamurai
AGTTTCACGCGCTCAGGCGATCATCAGGCAACTGACAGATATGATTTAATTATTCACATATATACAGGCAACAAAAGCTTAAAGGGAGTGTTTGGTTACATGTGGGCGTTCGCTAAATAGCTCGGACCGTCTGTTCAAAATATTTTCCCTTGTCCCTTTAGGATATGCAACTTTTCTTCGAGGCATAGGCGACATTTTCTTGATCCTATCCTAAAGGGACAAGGGAAAAACATTTTGAACAGACGGTCCGAGCTATTTAGCAAACACCGACGTGTAACCAAACACTTCCTTTAAACTTCTGTTGCCTGTATATATGTGAATATTTAAATCATATCTGTCAGTTGCCTGATGATCACCTGAGCTCGTGAAACTCAGAGTAGCGACAGCAAAATGTTGTCTTTTGTATTTACTTATTCGCTCTACCGATAATGGTATTGAGCGCTCTATATTTTCATACCAACGCTATAACCTTCGTGCTCTACCATACATACATACATATATACACATATATGTATGGTAGAGGAAATTTTCGAGTGTCAGAATGATATACTTTAAGACACAAATGGGACCATTTGCGGAAACGCAACTCAAAGGCCTCTAGCAGATAATCGAAATCGCGACCTTTCAAATTTTGCTTAGTGCTCTACGATCTGAGTTACGAAGGCTGTTGCCGACAGTGTGGTCACGAATTCTGTATCTGAATGGATTGTAATGCACTGTTATGCCAATAATTGTAAGGCCGGAAACCCTAGAGTGGCATTTTTTGGGCTTTAAAATATGAAATTCTGACACTCGAAAATTTCCTCTAAATACTGTACATTAGTGGTAAACATTTTATAGTGTTTTGCTCTTTTCACTGCTACAAGATTTTCACCGATATTGTAGATGGATGAACACTTTCAGATGAACAATGCAGTGTTTATGCATGAATTTACCTGCACGTTTCTCTGAATCTCTTTTGAGATGTTTATACAAAAAATTGCCGTTTAAGGTCGCTCCCTTTGAGAGTTAAATACTTGCATGAAATACCTCAAGGTATTCTGGTAGTTGCATTACAGGTTGGTATGGGAGGGCATATGTCTCCTAAAATATATTTGATCTTTTGCATCAAAAAGTATCTCCTTCACGAGTAAAAACTGCCTGAGGTAAGCTTGGGTGAAATGATAAAACTCTGATTCCGATAGGAATACAACACTCTTGTAAAATTCATTAATAATTGATGAGGAAAATCGTCTATCATACAGAACTGATAAAATAAACATCAGATCTGTATCACATTTACAAACACTTGTGACTGTATCAATCAGTTTTTCATCAGCTCTCACATACTGAAACTGAATTTTTATGAGTGTAAATAATTTGTTTTAAATTTTCTTTCTACTAAATGTTAATCTGTATAATGTAATAATAATGGACGTATTCTAGGTAGTTTACAAAATTTGTGTCGGTTTTGATTTTTAAAAACATCTAAATTTGTTTCTAGAAAGCAAAACAAACGTAGACCATATTAGGAATTTGGAAGACAACCGTAGAATTGCAAAACAACTGTAAACTATATGTAATATTGTATACTAAACACTAATCTTGTTCATAGGGATGTTTGGTATATATCAGACAAGCAAAACGTAATCTTAGAAAAACGATTTCTGAGCGGTAGACGGGAGTCGAAAACGGAACCTTCTGATGACCGGTGAAACGCTCTAATTATTGAGCTACCAAGACTCAGATGGTGAGTTACGCTGCAGGTTCGTCATATGTACTGCCTAGGCGAAAGTCCCGATATAATAATGATAATGATGGAAATACTGAATGCTGAAACTTGTTTCCGTCAGGGCTCAGTAATCGTTTTTCCGAGATTACTAGCTTGACGAACGTTCACTGGTCGTCCAAAAGTTTGTAAATTAAAAAATTATACAAAACGTGGTGATTTAAGCTCGTTTATCAGGGTGATTCAATCTCATAAAGACAAATTTTGCATGAAATACTTGTTTTTGTTAAGCTACACGTCAATTATCCTCATCTTTTCCACAAATCCATATCAAATGAAAACTTATAAAATATAACACATATATCTCTAAAAATTGCTTTGAGAAACGTATTAATCATGGTGAATGGTTATGCTGGAAAGTTCTGAAAATGAACTGTTGGAAACCTCGAAGATCTCAACGATTGAGTGACAGGATTAAGCAACATTTGCCAAGCGTTTTTCGAACAAGACCTTGCCAACAAGACAACCTAAGACACAGTGCAATTCTGCTCAAGCAATTAATTGTGATTCGGCAATCAGTAGACGTCTGTTGTCAAACGAATCTTGTGCTGATGCCTACTCAGACTCCAAATTTAGCATACTGGCGAAATGCCGTTCACCTCTGCCGACGAAAGGAATTTATTTTTAACTTGGCGTTGTCTTGATGTTTTCTCCCTCCTGTGTGAGACGACATCATCGCCTTTGCTGTGGGTGCAAATAACAGTCCAAAACTCAGTTTTTCACCGGCCAGCAGACGTTTCCACGTGATGAGCAGTTTGCCAAAATCCAGTGCATTCTTTTTAGTGCTTCCTTTTAGTTTTTAATCATCCGTAGGCTGCATCTCTTTATTATTCTTACTCTGCTAGGTTTCCAACAGTTCTTTTTCACAACTTTCCAGTATCACCATTCACCATGGTTCACACGTTACTCAAAGCAATTTTTACATTTTTTACTACGACAAAATCGTTCGGTTCTATAAATATTTCTCTTGCAAAATTAGTTATTATCGAAAAGGTAAAAACAAGACATTAAACCTCCATTTTCGTCATTTTGTGCGAAATTTTCTCCTTTTCAGTCGCCTAATTAATTTGGAACGAGGTTCCAACAATTATTCTGAAGTCTAACATTTTCGTTTACAGTTGCATTTCTTACAAAAGGGTAATGGGATACGAAGAATCCCGCTTCTTCTCTGTAGTTCCTTCACAATACCTCTGTATGGTGCATCTCTGGGCTCATCTAGTCCTGGAGCTCCAGTGCTTGATCCGTAGCCACCTACAGCAATGACCCAAGGCTCGTTTAAGGTTGCCCAATACTTCACTCGGTCGCCAAAGTTTCTGTAGCAAATCCTCGCGTAATCACTGAAAACGAGAAACAAAAACAACACAGAGACCAGCAGTTTGATCGATTTTTAGGAAAGCATAACGGTATTTCAACGGACATGCAGGTCCAGCGACATTTTTTATCAAAATGACTTTTTCTACTTCTTAGACTCAAAGATCAAAGTATAGAAATGAACTCACAGATCAGAGTATATAAATGGACTTACAGACTGAAATATACAAATGGACTTACAGATGAAAGTATATAATTGGATTCACAGATCAAAGTATAGAAATGAACTCACACCTGGCAGATATATCATCGTAATTTCCAATAATCGCCATTGAGGTAATTTCTTTGCATTTGAAAAGATGACCAGTATCAGGATCCAAGCATCCCGCCTGGTCATACCCAAAAAAACTTGGCGTAATGCAGTAAATTATTAGTAATTCTTTGGCTTTCCGAAGTGTTTTTTTTATAACAGCTCTTTATGACAGGTTAGTAAAATTATTCAAGTTTGCTTGAGTTTTTTAATTTCTTCGTTTTGCGTCTTTTCTAATTGCGTCGTAGTTGCGCTTCAGCTGGTTCAATAAACACGATCGAGGACTGTACGTTTCATTTGAACTTCTTTATTAACAACTAGATTCTACAAAGACTAACGGACAAAACGAACTGAACGCCACGGACAACTGACTCAATCTAACAATCTTCGCCAAACCTTACCGTATAACATTTGGCGTCGCACGAAAGCTCAACCTCACATTCTTCTTTGTTTTTTGATCTTACATGAAAGGTCTACTATGGCTAAACCTCAAAGTCAACTTTAAACAACGTGTTAAAGATTACAATTACAAAGGATTAAGTGTCTACACTTACAAACACATGCAATCTAACTAAATAACAAATAGTTACATACAACGACACTTCGTGGTATTCCAGTAGAAGAGAGATTTCTTCGAGCGTTTGTTCCCAACTGTGAATTTAGTCTCTACAACCTTTGGGTAATTATAGTACTAGTTACGTTAAGGGAAGTGCGCAAACTAACGGAATGGAAATAAGTTTCAATATCCGTGTTTGTCGCTATCAGTAAACAAGCTGAAAAATTTGAGCTACGTGAATATAAGGGAAAATCACCTCATTTATTGGGCTCTCTATGCTGTCTTCACGACTATGACTTCGCCATTGTCCAAAGGAACGAACTCTCTTCCCTCAACGCGGATGTATTCCTGAGCTTTTCCATGAGATACTCCCGAACTTAATTTCTGGACAACTAATTCTAGAATAGTACTTCAACAACTGAAACGATAATTTTTGAATTTTCCAACAACTTTCGTACTTCTTTTTGATAGCTTAACAATACGTATTTACTTCATTCTCTGTGTAAGTAGGCCATATTTGCCACCCTTCGGGATCTCGTACCAACTGCTCGCGAAACTCTGCATAGGTCTGCATACATCTTGACTATCTACTGTATTTCCGGCCTGGAAGTGACTATACATCATTCCTTCCCCTCCTAGACCAACATAACTCCTCAATAACTCTAAGAGTACGAACAATTTATCTATATAGTTCCTTAAGATTTGTTTAATTACGGTAAGTTAATTTTGTCCTTAGTAATCTGGTTTCCGTCGGTCCCTCGCTGGATATGGATTTTTTTGTAGCTTGACTTGTGTACACATCTTGCTGTGGACCCCCCGCGTATGTCGCGACTGACTCTTCCTCTCTTCGAAATCTGCTGTTGAACTTAAAACGCTGGACAATTTCACATAGTTTAGGGTTTCGATGGTTCTTCACTAGCTCCGCTAATTCATCAAATGTCTTCGAATCGGGTTTTTCAGGAGCTACCAAGTTCCGAATGAGCATAGGCGTACGGGGCGGGGGAGCAGGGAGCAGCTGCCGCCAGAAAAATTTGAATCTAGAAAAGCTGGGCAAATTTTTATCAAAAGTCGGGCAAAAAATATGTGAGGGGAAAATTAAAAAGCAAAATAATTGTTGACATATTAGCAGGGTTTATAAGTACAAACTGGAACACACATTGATATTAAGGAATAATGTCTGTTAGCAAGGGCGAGGATAATTTCAGGTTTAATTAAAAGTCGGGAATTTTTTATGTCAGTTGGGCAAACTTTCGCTGCCCCCTAAAAATTAGGCCCCGTACGCCTATGCGAATGGGCTCGTGTGCTTTGACGCCATATACACTTAACAGGATCGATCGTTGTTTAGCTTCGTCTTCGATACCATTCGTGGTGAAGTAATGTGCTAGTCTTTCAATATATTCTTCAACTTTTCCATAGGTTGCCATTGTCTGTGCCTCATGAACTTAATCCTCGTCGCCAATGTAGTATCTCACAAGTGTCTTCTGCACTTCCGGTCCGGAAGTGAATATAAATTAGGATTGTCTCCTAAACCCAGGACATCTAATCGACACCATTCTTCATAGTCAACGTGACTTGTTTGGGCTAAGAGCATTTTAGAATGGTCAAATTCTTTCCCAGACGACATTATTACCCATCCCAATTGCGTTTTCTCAGCCACTGGTTCTCCGGGACGACCGACATGAGATGGTTCTGCCGTCTTTATAGCTGCGTATTTGCTTGCCCCTGGGATCAGATGGACTGGTAGAAACGGTTTGGGATCATTACCCACCACTGGTACTCCTTTAAGGTGCTTGAAAGAGTTAACTAACTTTTGGTAATACGGATTCTTGATCATGAATAGCTTTTCACGGTCGACTTTGGTCATCTGAACTTGTGCCTTCGAGCTTCCCTCAAGAACTCCGATACAGCTTGTTGAGATGTTTACTTCACGAGTACTCGAGCGCAACATTATCTCGATCCGACGAACTTGCTTCGATTGCGACCGTTTAGGAAGTCTGTCAAACAGTGCCGCCAATGTGTAGAAGCTTCCAGCTCCGGTATCAAGTAGTGCACGGCATTCTACTGTTTCCACATTGACGATGACCACATGGTAGACGACTTGTCGCATGCAAAACGTTAAATGCTCAAGGACAAATTTTCCACAGATTTAAAAAACATAAAACAGCCTGATGACACTCAAATTGTTGGATACAACGAGGTATTTACCATTTTCAAAACGCTAATGTATAGGGAAGAACGCAAAGTTTTACTCACCTCCGGTATCCCACAATACAAAGCACGCGTGTTTTTTTGAAATTCGCGATCCATATATTTAGGATAAATCGCTTAAGTTTTAACCTATTAAATTGCAATTGCCCGACAGGTTGGCCTTGTAAGGTCATATGGGAGATCTAGGCCCTCATAAAACCTACGTGTGCTCAGATGAAATATTGAATGTTTGATCGAAACTAAAAAAAACCCCAACAAATATCCAGCTGGTTAAATTTAAACACTTTTATTGTTTATGTTATTTGTGTTTGAAATACACACAACCTAAATTTTGTTTTCAACCTAGCTGCACAGCTTACATCAGAGTATTATACGGGAAATAGTGTATGTTGTTGGCTTTACATTATAACCAAAAAATAGATTTGGCCCGCTGTCTATGTTGTGCCAATGGAGATCCTATATCTACTAAGGGGGACTTTTTACTTAAATGTCCCTCTACTGCCTGTAACAAAGTGGAAGGCCGCCATCTTGGATAAATTAGGAGACAAACCACTACGTTTTTATCTCCTGTTGTTTTCTTTCATTTTTAAAAAATAAAGAATTCAAAACGGTTAAGGTAAGGAGCGAGATTTTTTGCAAGACGTGAACTGATCTTAGTTGCAGTGAATTTGGCGTTCCGAAACAAATGGAATGATATTTTTTAATAATTTCCCGAGCAATAATTATGGGTAAACTCGCGAACGTGAACTCTCGAACAGACGGTAAAGGGCCTGGGGACAACCAATTTACCTCCCCCCAGTTTACTCAAAATAGCATTAAGCAATTTGTGACCAATTTTCGGCCCCCATGCACCCTATAGTTTTATATGATCTCTATGGTTATGCCTATATGACATTGACATCTGGGCTAAGCCACTGACCAGTTCTACTTTTGGCGCAGTTCATTATTGTACTCATGGTCCATAGCCGGTTTTGGTTTTACTTTTATCTTCGTTTTCATTTGAAAATGAAAATAATTTGCTTTAACTCTTTTTGTCCGCCTCCAGTATTTATTATTTTACTCTGGCTAACGCCTGATTATACTCATTATACTGGCTAATGGCATCTTTTAAAAGGCATGTGACTTGAGAAAAACCAATTCAAAAGAAACCATCTCAAATGGAAGAGCTTTTGAAATTGTGAAGATTGGCCTTTACATCACTTCCTTCTTGAGATATTGGTCGCCATATTGGATGAACTCAACAAAGGTTTTTCTTTATCTGCAATTATAATTTCATCCAACGTGGCGTAAATATCTTTGTCCTTTGAATCTCGAGGGATTGGTTGCACATCACCTATACAGGGTGTCTCAAAAAAACTGCAAACACTACAATTTGCATAACATCCACTGCAATTAACATTGCAATGCCTGTGCAACTTATGATGCTCCTGGGATTTGAAAATACGTTCGAATTTTCCTTGTAATTAGAATAACCACACAAAGTGAGTTGAAATGCAATTTAGGAATGGGGGTCATGTCGAAGGACGATATGCATGAATTGTGTTTACGCACCTTTGGGATCAATTAATACTGAATTATGCACATTTCATAAATATCTGATTTCAAAGGGTTTGTAGTTTTTTTGAGACACCCTGTACAGCTTTTCAAACTTCAATAAAGTCAATCAAATTTCAACGTCAATGAAATTCCATGAATGTTAATGTTTTTTACATTGACGTTATTAAACTTCAATTTAACAGAATATTTATTTACTTGTTGTCAATGAATTTCCTTTTACCGCTATTGAAATTTGATTTACGTTGTTGAAGTTTGGAAAGCTCTATTGAAGATGCGAATCGCTGAAATAAACATCGCTTTTGCTTTAGTGAAGGAAAAATATTGTAGTATTCAAAATGACAAGTTGTTACCTGAAAATATCGCTAATATTAGGGTTAAGCCATCCACCCATATCTTCCAAAGCTTGGGGTAGATCCCAGTGATACAAAGTTACCATTGGTTTTATTCCTTCTTTCAGTAAAGCGTCAATCAAGTTGTTATAGTGCTTGATGCCTCTTGGATTCAAAACGTCCTTTGTACCATTAGGAAGAATGCGCGTCCACGATATGGAAAATCTGTAATATCCTACCCCTAAAATAGATAGTAAAGAGCATAAAATCTATCTTGAAAATCTGATTTGAAATGGCAGGCGATACTTTGATATATTTTCTTCCTCAGCGATGCAAATTCATTCGTGAACTTACACGATCACACAAGTACGAATGAGTTGCCTCATTAACTAACTGGGCAACTTAGTAGTCCACATGGCAGTCAGTGGCGTAACTTTGGTTAAAAATAGGGAGGCACTCAAGGGGTATAACCATTTATTGGGGAGGGGCACTAGATATTTCGCTATAACTCGTTTTCATTAAATTTAGTAAATCTCGATATTTTGCATTTACATTGTTGGTGAATTACTGAACCAAAACAGCTCCAAATAGGTATATAATAGATCAATAAAGTCGAACAGTTCGACAAGTTGTATTCACGTTCTCTTTAGACTTAGGAGTAAATATGTTTCGTAAGCAAAAATAACAACTGAATTTGGTTCTGTAATTTTTTTCCCATTTCAAAAGTTCAAATGGGGGTCACCTGGAGGGGCACCGTCCTCAGTTGGGGGGAGTACGTGCCCCCATGCCCCGTAATTAGGCCACTGACGATAGTCCCCTTCAGATTTACATTTTAAAGTTATTTTACCTTCAGGCCCGTACACACTAGTACACACGATGTGAAGGGGGGAGGGTTAACTTGTAAAGATAAATTTAACTTGTTAGAAAACATTCAGTTTCGAGCGGCAAGAATTATTTGTGGGTTTGCCAAAAACAAACCTCACGGAACCGTTCTCAAGGAAGCAAACTGGAACACACTATTTCACAGGCGTAAATTGTGTTTGGTAGAGTGAATTCGTAATATTTATAACAATTTCGCACTGCATAGTATGTCTCGTATCATTGAAAAGAATCAAAGTAACTACAATTTTAGAAGGAAAGACAAACTCTTCGTGCCAGGCTTTCATACGCATTTTATTGAAACGTTCAATTGCACATTTCCAGAATGCACTGTCAGCGACAGAACTAAAATATTCCGCAAAGTGTAGATGTTTTGTTACATGGTTAATGGAAAATGGAAATGGAAAATTGTAAAAGGACAGCTCTGGATTCCTTTTATTATTGCTAAAACAAAGCCACCAGCACCTCCACTTTGTTTCCTCTTATTCGTTGTCGGCAGCGTATCTTTCTTACCTACTTTCAGGGGTAGCCAACTTCTGAAGGCTCGTGCAAGAGTTCTTAAAAGAACTAGAGTCTTCAATCATTTGAACTACCTCTGAAGACAACAAAGAACCTCAGCACACAAAGTTTCACGACACTTGTCAGTGGCCATGTTGAAATGTTTTCATACAAACGTGACTACTAAGACCAGAATGCACAGCGCACATCAATCGATAGATTCAATTATGCATATGGTCTATTCATCTTGGCGTTCACATTATTTCTGTATGGCTGCCGTGTTGCTTGATCAGTAGCATTTCAACAACAAGTTTGATTATCTGAACAGGGTATCAAAAGAATAGAAAGCAATTCAATCTCAGGGGTGAAGACCCGACAGATTTATTGCTTTATTAGTCAAACACGCAGAACCAGTGGTTGATAAGCTTCTAGAATAAGCGACTCTGAACCAGTTGGCTCGTCCCACATCTGGAATCTGGAGCCATTGTTCATAAAGTATTTTAAATCGTTCACTGATGTTTGATACGTCAGTTTTATGGCTTATCAAGGACCAGTGTTTGATCAGTGTTGTTATATGGTTTTTATGTAATATTTAAAATACGTACTATGAACTTTTTCAATGGCTTCAAAAGCAAACCCCTCAACACGCTCATCTGCGAAGAAGGTTTGAAAATTAATGTTCTCTAAGACGAGAAAATTCGACGAAAAAACTGAACGAGCGTGTCTGTATCGCATATAAAGATACGACACGGTTATGATTTTTCTTTGTATTTTTCTAATGAATTATTAATGAGTTTTTAAAGTAATATTTAAAAAAACGAGTAGGAGTGTCCGAAACACTCGGCTGTCGCCTCGTGTTTTAGATCCGATAAAACACGAACTACGAGTTTTTTGAATAGCTTCAAAAACGAACTTCTCAACACGCCAATCTGCGAAGAAAGTTTGAAAATTAATGTTTTCCAAGTCGAGAAAATTCGACAAGAAAAACGAGCGTATCTTTATCACATATAAAGATACGACACGGTTATGATTTCCCTTTATGTTTTCCTCATGAATTATGAATGAGTTTCTGAAATAACGTATAATAAAGACCAACTGGAGTGTTTTATTGGGTTAAAACGAGGATATAGCCCGACTGGTTTTAGCAAAATAAAGCTCATACTGCAAAATTATTGAACGACTTCCAAAACGATCCTCGAAAGGGGTGTCGTTATGGAGTCCAAACAATGGCAAACGTTGCCAGACGTTTTTCTCTTAGCATATGAGAAAAACAAACTCTGCCGTGTTTTATATGGTATAAAATCCGTGTACGTGACGTATTATTTGTGACCTGAGTGGCTAAAATGCTCACGAATTATTAATGAGTTTTTGTAATTGTTATCCCACTATTTTGAAGGGTTATCGAACTATTTTAATACCAGTGAGTTGAACAAAGGATTTAACGCGAAAAATCAACCTAAAGGCCAAGTTGGAGGTTGATATCGCTCAACTCATTAAAATATAAGCAAATTAATCGGTTCAAAACTTGTTGCTAAACGTGGTTGCACAGTAAAAAAAACAAATTTGAAGACATCAATCAATCAATCAATCAATCAATCAATCAATCAATCAATCAGTGTGAGAAGCAGTCTCGTGACTAGCCTACTTGCCTGAGTAGGGACGAAAACATTTGAGCTAAATTGTGATTTGCTATTCTGCTCTGACATTGACTTTTTTAAAACTGTATTGCTTCCACAAAACTCCGATAAATAACAATATCCTTGTTCTACTTGAAACGATACATTCACATTTAACCTACACTGCTGAAGTCAACTGAAAAAGTTGACTCGAGCGGGATTTGAACTCGCTCCTTCGGGAATCCGGTCCGCCGCTCT